>LPNX010718832.1:68108-124270 GCA_001517045.1 Pseudotsuga menziesii | reverse complement strand
CAAATTTAAAGCAATTTCATTGGCTAACACATGATGACATGGAATTTGAATCAAAGTTAAAAGGCCCATTTTGAGTTGAAATTTCCTCTAATGAAGGTAATGGATGGTTGGAGATAGTGAACAATGATACCAACATTAGCAAGCCAAAGTATGGTGGGAATGATCACCTCTATTCTCCTTAAGGAGGGCAAAACCAATGAGTATGTATGGGTCAGGAACTTCTAGGTCTAAGTAGGGACATACATACATAATATCAAAACAACCAAGTCACATATCTATATGATTTCCAGTCCATGACACTAAATGTTAAGACATGTCACAAGAATGAGTATAAAAGCAATAATAACCATAACACAGGATAATACCTGCTGAATCATATACCTGTAAATAACCAATCCGAACCAAAATTTGTCCACTGAGAACCCACTGTTGCAACTCTGGGCAATATTGAATTCTCTGTAAATGGATAGATGGCTATATCAGTCCTCGAATCTGAGTGTCCTGAGACTCAGTCATGGCATGGGAAAATACTACAGTCCATCATCAAATAGTGATCCATGATAGATGCTCATCTCAGCATCTCATATGTAAGGGAACTGGCTGAAAAAGTATACTGAAATCTAAAAATAGAATATGGTAGCCTGGCTACTATATGTGTGATAACAGGTCCATTAAAAAAGAGAACCTAAAGACACATTTTTTGGACATCCGGAGCTTCGAGGAAGTTCCCCCCTCAACCGAGGTTTTTTTCTTCATTTTTTGTAAGCTTTTGGATCCTAGATAATACTAACCAAAGTGCATTTCCTCTAAATCATTGTAACCGAGTAATAAAAAGCAAATTCGAGTAGGCTCTTTCGAGCCCACTCCCCATCCCCCCAGTGGGGATCCTGTGTTTTATGGTTTTTTGCACTTTTCAGCTTTTTTTAGTTTAGTTGTGTATTGTAGCATTGTATACTTTTAATTTTTATTACATGCTTTCAATATTCATAAATTCAAAGTAATCATACTACTTACCCCACGAATTCCCGATTAACCTAAAAGGAAAAAGAGATGCGTGGTAGGTGTTACCAACTATTTTGTATAATAGTTGAACCTTCCGTTGAGCCGCCAGTTGATGAACATGATCCATGTTCATATCCAGTGTATCAAAAGTTCATAATTTTGTGCCCATCCAATTTTGGCTAGTCACTTTTATTTTTGTACTGAAATGACCATGCCCCATGGGATTGTTGTAATAAACTGTGCTAGTAGGGGTTTTGAGTGGCTCAGTCCCCCGAGACTTAATTTTCAACTAAGGTATTCCAAGGATTTTTTCCCTTGTCAATTATGCTTTGTCTTTATCCTAGTATAATCGATGAGTTTTCCTCCCACTTCCTCCAAAGCTGGAATGCCCAATTTTGAATTTTGGGCCTTAGAAGGTTATTAGAGTCCAACTAGTGAATATGAACCTACTAGACACTATTTGTATGTTCGATGGTCATTTCCTAAAACTCGGGAAGCATTAAAACAATGTCCGAAAAATATTTTCTTGAACGCGTAGAAGTTTTTAATTTTTTATTTTTTACTATAGAGAAATAATTAATTTTTTCAATTAAATAAACCATTTTTACTATGGTTTAAATCAAAATTTTCAAATTGTAATAATTAAGTGGTCTAGGGGGTGTTTTTGGCAAATAAAGACTTGTTTTCTCAGCCAAAACACTCATTTAAACCCTAGACACACTTATCCTAAGTTTTGGACTATCATTTGGCCTTGTAATTAATATTTTCTCAAAACATCCAATAAATGAGAAATATTAATTAAAATAATAAAAAATATTAAGTTGGAGAAAATCAAAATATCTCCAAAAAAGACCAAAATTGATTTAATAAAGGGCTAATTAGCTTGGCACAGAGCATGTATGAAGATTCCAATCACCATAAATCAGGGTCAGGTCAATATCGAAGTGTAGCAGATCACCTTCAATTAGCAATTGCGCCCTCCTTCAACTGGCACACGAATTGGTCATGGTGGCAGTCATCTGTTGGTTTGGTGATAAGACCGAGGAGGATTGAGGCCACCTCATCCCCCCCTCATTACTCCAAATCAGTTGCATCTCAGTCAGGGTTCAGTTCATCAACGAATCAAGCTCTAGTCTTCATCATCAATAAGGGTTGTGCCCTCTCCTTCATGCTCACGTTATTTGAGGTGGGAGAAGCTCATTCGTTGGTGAAGGTTCCAATGTTGGGAGTGGGGGGCGCCTTGCCTAGGTGGAGGCCAACTCCCCACTCTTTCCTACCATACTTGTAGTTTAACTCCGAATCATTATGCCGAGCTCATTCAATCAAGGAAATCGTCCCAATGTGCCCTCTCCGATGTCGAGTCTGACTTAGGTCTTTAGCTTCTCTATTTCTGTATAAAAGCGGGTCTCTTGATCCCATTTGCATATGGAGAATTTTCAAGAGAAATCTTCCCAATTTGTAACTCATATTTGTTTAATGGAATAAAAGTGACTTTGGAGGTCTATGCGTGGGTTCTTGGTGCTTGATTTTCATCTTGTCCGAGGTGACATCTTTCATAAACCTTATTCTATTTCTTTTTGCAAATTATATGATCACTGCTAGCTTAGGAGGGATATAAATGTAGCACAATAGGGTAGTCATTTAGTGTTTTAATTTGGTTATCTATACAAAATCTATTGAATGTCTGAATTCAAAAGGAAGTAGTTAGTTATACCATTGTTTTTCACATATTTTCTTGATTAAGCATTCTAGCATTTGATCTTGTGTTTTGTTGATTGAGAATTGTGTTTCAGGGTCACCGAAAGTGGAGAAGGGGTCGAAGCTCAACCACCTTTTCACGAAGCAAGATTTTTTTATCTAACACTTTCACCGTGCAGGACATACAAAGTGCTTATATTCCAGTCAAGAAACACAACTAAAAGGGGCTCTTTTCTAATCCTTCATAAATTCAAAATTTAAAAAACTTTCTTTGGTTACTAGATCCATTTTTTCCTTCTTCTTTCCACTCTTTCCTTTGCCCTTCTATTGATCTTATTCCTCACTGCTTCATCTCGCTTTTGTTCCTCTATTTCTCCTCATTGTTTTACTTCATTTTCCACCTTCTTTTCTCTTGCTATTTTGCAGCCACTTTCCTCATTGTTGGCTGCCTTCTTTTTCCACTTTTTTGCATCTATCTTTCTCTTTGTTTGGATGCCCCATTTTGCCATTTTTTGCAGCCAACTTTTCTCTTTGTTGGCTTCCCTTTTTCTCCATCATTTTTCAGCCACTTTTGGCACTTTTGCAGCCACCTTTTTGGCACTTATTTTCAGCCTCTTTCCACCTTCTTTTCAGCCTTATTTCTTTACTATTTAGCCTTCTTTCTTCACTTTTTTCCAGCCATCTTTCACTCCTTTGTTGGCTGCCCCATTTATTCATTTTTGCAACCTCTTTTTCCTCTTGGTTGCATGTGATTTTTCCTTAGTTTCATTTCGAAAAAGACTAAAAAATTTGCATTTAAAAAATAGTAGTTTTCTGTTAGAATAATTTCACTTTTTTGGCATCTAGATTAATTTGGTTTATTAACAAATAATGGGTGCATGAGTGTTTGTCTCTTTTGTGCAGGTACCGAAGAGTAGGCCAAGAAAACAAGTCCAAAGACTTGAGGAGATTGAAGGGAAGTTCCAAAACTAAGAAGACAAACTAAATCACATCCTTTGTAAAAGCCATTAAGGCTTCTATTTTTTCAAGCTTCCTTTTCAAGGGTTAAAATCCCAATCATTGTAAATTCATTAATAAAAAAGGCTAGTTGGGTTAGGCCTCTCATGTTTTTCCTACTTCCCCTATTTAGGGGAAGTGTGTATTCTGTGTTTTTTTATCTTTGCTTAGTTGAGATTGCTTTTAGACTTTGCTTGATTTTCTACTAATTGCTAGATTAGACTTCATCATTTGCATGCTATCTATATGTTGTCTATTTTGCTCTTTCATCATTAAATCATAAAAATAATCTAAAAGTCTCTTGACTTGTCATAAGACAAGTCAAGAGCACTCTCTATCAGAGAGTATTGTTGCATTGCATTCTCATAGTAGATCAGATAATACTCTTGAATCTCACCATAAGGTGGATCAAGAGCATTCTCTATCGAAGAAATTTGTTTTCTAATAAAATTTGCAACTCACCATCTCCCATAAAATTGGAATTTACTATTTTACAGTGTGTATGCTCTACCTGATTGGGATACCCAGAAGCACTGTAGCTTGTTAATTTACACATCTAATTTCAATTACATTCATAATAAAATTTACCATCTAATAACCAACCAACCGATGTTGAACGCGATAATATTCTAAGTGGGAAAATCTATATTAGAGGCGCTGGGTAGCCCTCCTCGTTTGCAGTGGCTGGAAAGTTATTGAACGCCTCGCTGCAAATTGGACGGTCCAACTTGTTCTTGAACGGGGCCACTTAGAATATTTTCAATTAGATTTCTTGTACCTTGTGTACCAGTTGAAAATCCCCCCCACCTAATAAACAAGATCATCTTAAAAATACGCAATAAAATTGACCAAGAGCATTTGCAAAATGATCTCACGAATATCATCAAAACTTGTATCTCAACATTCTCGGCACTATTTGACTCCGTTTTGGCACTGGTCTTTTAATTCTTTCACATTATCTAATTCGGACCATTTGTCTTTTTTATTATAAATATCTTATGTTGTGGATGCTTTAATTTCAGTCTTCTTATGCAATTTATAACATGTTTTGCAAACAACAACTTGGATTGCTTATTTTATTATTGTGTATCTCAAAACACTCCTAAACAACACTAATTCACATCTTCATCCAAAAACACTTAAAAAACAAGTGCCTTAGACAACATTTTTTTAGGGACTACCCCCCTTGGCTGTGTTAGGAGTTAGCCTAAACGGAGGAGTTGGGATCAGGTGACAACACCTGGTTCTTTGCTTGTCCCCAGGGCCACACCTTTCCCACTTGGGAAACAACAATCCAAAAGATTTTTGCTGATGGTGTGCATTCGGCGAACAACATCTCTGGTGTCGTTGCCAGGGACAAATATTTTTGTTCCTGGACGACTTTAACCTTAGTTTTTTCTTACTTTTCTACCTTTTGTGACATATTTTTAGTCAAATCACCTCTCTGAAATTAGACTTGAATCCATCTGGTGACTCCATTGTCAAATAACTTACTAAGGTATTCAACTAGAAGAAACTTTGAAGGCTTACTCTATTTCATCCCTAATCCCGAACAGGTTTATAGGAGGAGATTGAATAAGTTAGTTTCTCGTAGGATCCTTGAGAATATTGGATCTGAGTCTGTTTTAGACATTCGTAGTTTGTTTGAAGAAAATAATAATCAAAATTGTTTTTCTGAAATAATGGGTGAGTACTTTACTCAACTCAACTTCTCTCAGATAGCAGGTTAGCCCCATCGCCTTCCGAACAAATCTGTAGAGAAGCTCTCTATGTTCATTGGCATGGATGCCATTACTTCAACCATGCATCTCAGAAGTTTCTCCAAATGTGTCAATGCCTTTATCAGTGATCTTGCACATCAACATGATGATGTTTACATGAAACTCTTTGCTCTTTCCTTGGATGGAAGGGCTGGTGACTGGTACAACAATTTGTTAAAGTTTATGCAGCTGCGAGACCCATTCTCATAGAGGATGGTACCCTAGTCAGTTGACTATGATAGAGTAAGACTCTAGAAGGTACCCTAGGGCCCCCAGTAGTCTCCTGGGGTTCTTGGTCTAGGACCAAGCAGGTTGATGCCATGGCAAAGCCCCTACCATGTGGCTAGGGCCCCTATATGCCTCTAGGGAATTCTGGTTTGGAACCAGGGACACGATGTCCAAGTAGAACCTGCAGGTAGAGGCAGAGATATATTCTGGTCTTGAACCAGGGACACGATGTCCAAGTAGGTCCTGCAGGTAGTTGATCAACTTTCAGTGTGAGACTGAAACTCAACTTAGTACTGAGAACCATTCTGCGAAAGAATGGAGGACCCAGTCAGGGTCCAGGGATTGATCAACTTGATTCAGTGTGACATTGAAACTCAGCATAAGGCTGAAAGCCATTCATTAAGAATGGAAGATAATGATGTCCCCTCTTCTAATCGGTTATTGCTAGGTTGCTTCTCAAGGGACTGGCCACCCCTTGACAATGTCCCTAGTGCCTAACCCTTAGGAGCAGTGTTAAGGACAAAATGATTGTACCATCCATTTGGATCTTCCCCTTTATACAGTGATGACAAAAGTATATATAAAACATTGTACCTTGAGAGAGAAAAATTCAAAGTCTTTGGTCCTTTTGATGAATGCTTGTCCACCTGTTTGGTTCACCCTAAATATTATGGTTGTGTGGTTTGTGGTCCCCTTGTTGACTCTTGGTTCTTTACCTTACTTGGTTCTGACGCTCGTATTTGGGTGTACCCTTGATTATGATGACTTGTGGATTTTATCCTAAGTACATTTACCTAATGGTTGTACTAAAGGGTCATTGGACCACTTATTGTTTATGATTTTTATTAATTAAATCATTGGACCTTTTACCTTAACTTCTTGACCATTTTACTTTTGGTTTTATTGTTGACCACTTTATCCTATCCTAAGTCTTATATTTACTTTATGGTCTTATTAATAAAACCTTTATGGTTTTATTAATAAAGACACTTGGTCCATTTAATTTACCTTATGTTTTATTTTATTTATTATTTCTTATTTTTGGATTTTGTGAAACACTCTAGTCTTTGAGGTATGCTAACCTAAAGTATCTTTCAATATATATATATATATCACTTTCAATATATATATAATATAGATCTTACCTTGGAAAATATATGACGGGTTGGGTTCTTTCACGTGCTTATCCCCTTTTGATTTTCTTCACAGTTATATAACCGGCTGGGTTCTTTCACATGCATATACGCTGTGGCTTTCTTCACGGTTATGTAACTGGCTGGGTTTCTTTCACGTGCTTACTCTCCGTGCCTTTCCTCATGTTTCTTGGCTGAGTCTACTCTGCAATTTGTTGGACAGATTTTGACCTTTGCGTTTTTGGTTCTTATGCCCGGCTTGATCTCTGTGATTTCTTTATCCACGGGTTTTGCTTTGTGATTTCATTCTCAGCCGATGTTGTGATTAATCCTGGGCTCAATTTGGATTGATTTGGATGTGTGATTTCCTTCACGTTTCCTTCACGGTGATATTTCACAGATTGAACTTGATATCTACAATTTCTTCATCCACGGATCTCAACGATTTGGTTATTCACGGATTGTGCTTGATCTCTGTGATTTCTTCATCCACGGGTTGTGCTTGATCTTTGCATTCACGGACCCCTCTTCTCTCTGCGATCTGTGTCACGAGTTTTTTGTCTCTACGATTGCTTACGAACCCATTTTCTCTCTGTTATCTATCTCTGCAATTACTTACAGGCCCCAAATATCTCTGTGGTCTTTGCTTATAGTGACCTCTGCGATATTGGGTTCACGGCTGTCTCCATGACTTGGTTTGGGTGACCTCTGCGATTTTGTTATTTGGTGATCTTTGGTGGCCAGCCTGACTCTCACCGTGATTCCTCACGGGCTCTGCTTGATCTCTGCGATTTGTATTTTTCATGGCCTTTATCTCTCAACCTATTTCTGTAATTGATCTCTGTGTAAGAGTGCTTACGACCTGTCACTGCATTTTTACCTCTGTGTGCTGGGTTTCTTTCCCTGAGTGTGGACTGTGTATTTATCATCATGACTGTCAAAGAGTTTTGACTGTGCTAAGTCTGAGTGTCTCTTGTGCTAAGTGACTGTGTGTTCTTAGCATGAATGTTTTGGGCATGATTGAATTACTCTAGCCTGTGCCTGTACTTTTGATTGACATCTCTCTGTTGACTAAGAGCCTGAGGTCTGTTTATGTTTTCTTTATCCCTCTCTCTCAAGGTACATATATGGTTACCCAGTTTGACTTGTCCCTTCGGTGACAAGATCAAACTCAGAAATATCTGAGTATAAAGTGGATCCAACGATGATATGACTTGCTGATACTGTATCTATTGTTTTATGTACATGGTATTCGAAGTGAAACATCTCAACTTCAACGCAGTGACCAGCAGAGCGTTAAAATTAACGCAATGACCAGCGGAGCGTTGAGTTGAAAGAGATGAAAATTATTTTCTTGCTTTATTATAGTTTAAATGTTATTAGCAGCACTATTCTGAATTTGAATTTACATGGTCATGCTCTTATGTTTATTATGTGTATTAAAACATCACTGCTTCTTAAAATTCAACACAATTTACCAGACAACTCCTTTGCTACACTCGTAGCTTTCAAGACTTCCTTCACTAACAAGTTTGGTGAAAAGAAGGAACCTAGGCATCAACTGGATTCTTTGATAAACATAAAGAAGAAAGAGAATGAGACTATGGATGAGTTCAACCAAAGATTCACGGAACTATCCAATGCCATTCCTTCCACTTATAAGCCACCTGCACCATCTATATTGGTTTATTACATTGAAGCACTTAGTAGGAATATGCAGTATCAGATCAGGGATAAAGAACCCACTACTCTTCTACAGGCACAAAAATTGGCAGTCAAAATAGATAGAAATATGCAGTCATCAGGTTAATCCAACCTTCTTGGTTATTCAAGGTCCTCAACCCCTTTAAAATCAAGTGAGCAAAAGGAAGAGGATTCTTATAAAAAGAAGATGATGGAAATGAAGGAAAGACTTGAAAGAATCGAAGATAAGCATCTAGCTCAAATGAAAGAAATGCAAAACAAGGTTATCGGTATGGAAAGAGCGCAATCATAACCCGCCTCGAGAACATTCCCTCCAAAAGTAAATTGGCAAAGAAAAGCACCCAACCATGAACAAAGGACTCCTCATCAATTGGAAGCTGCTAACATGGTTGAAACTTACATACCTTTTTGTAGGGCATGTGAAGACTTTCATGAGGAACCTTCTTGCCATTATGCATATTATGTTCAAGAGCATGGCTTTCCGGAGGGTTGTGGTCCCAGAGCATCATCAAGCGAGCCTGAGTATATAAACAATGTTGGTGATACGCATAATATTTCCAGAGAAAGTTGGAGAGAGGCGAACAACATAGTCAAAAGATTGATAACATGACTAAGTGTTTCGGTGAAAAACCTTCAAGTGAATAGGTTAACAACATGCAAAGGTTCAAAGGTGCTACTTACTAGAGGAAAGCAAATGAGGGACCTTCCACACAGAATACTCCTGTTGCCGCCTAATACACACTTTAAGACACAGGAAAGTCTCCAACCCGCTGTGTGTGTCCTTGGGGGCAAGTTAGAGCTGGGGACCACTGTCACCACAGTCCACAACTCCTCCGTTTAGGCTAGATCCCAACAGAGCCAAGGGGGGTAGTCCCTACAGGAAAATAAGTTCCAGATTTATTAACTATTAGTTAAAGGGATCTTTTACTAAGATTACAAAATTACAAGACCAGTGCCTAGATTAAATGGAGTCAAAAGATTACGAGTTACAAACTTACAAAAGAAATAAAGATGATTATCCACAGTCCAACAAATGAGATGAATAGATGAACAAATGATACAATAATGAATCAAGATATCTCGGCAATGTACAGATGATCTAAATTTATCAAGAATAACAAATCAAGTGAAATAGTTATAGTTTAAACAACAGTTAAGCATTCACCCCATGAACAATTGCAGAACTGAAAAGTAAAGTGAAACTGAAAGTAAAGAGTTGTAGTGCAATATTGTAATGGAAGAGTGCTTGAAATGAATATGTTGTAGAACCGGTTTTGAATTGTCTCTTGGTTTATTTTAGTTGATTTTATTAAAGTTGTTCTTCTTGGATTAAGTTTTAGATCCGGTGGTGTGACTACCCCGATCTAGTTCTTCTCAAACCGAAGAGGGATTGCTGTTGCACTCAACAGGTGGGAGCAAAGCCCACCCCTAGCTCACAGGTCAAACCCCAATGGCCTGGTGCTCACAAGGAGGACGTCGAAGCGCCTAGAGACCCCCTCGGTCTACTACCCCTTGCAGCTTCCGAGTCAGTGTTTTTAATCAATTCGAAAATCGCTAGATGGATGCCTATTAAACTAAGACTTCCCTTTCCCCTGGTCGTATCTCGGAGTACCCCGGAGGGTGATAACCGAGTAGAGGAGCAGGATGTGGGAAGTTGTTGTTGGTAATTTTTAAAAGTTAGTTTTAATCTTGATGGTTAATATGCAAGGTTTATTTTAAAATGATCACCAAGATGACTTGGGAAATAAAGTGTTTGATTGTAGTGGGTAAAAATGAATGTTATTCTAATTACCTAAGCCCCCACTTCCCCTGTTTTTCATATCCAGCTTGAATTCCCTAAAGGGAGATGACAAGTGGATAGAGGATACACAGGTTTAATGGGTTGTATGATTAATTTAACAGAAAAATAAAATTTGCATAAACAGAAAAAACTTAAGCAAATTTTAGCCTACTTCCTACTCTATTTATTATAGATTACAAAAGCTTATAAGCTTTGAAGAATACCCCAAGAGACTCTCTTTGGGGTTTACAATAATCAGAAGAAATATGGAAGAGAGGTGAGGATTGGAACCCCTTTTGTGTCGGTTGAAGTTTGAGGAAATTTTGTGTCCCTTTGGGCAGCAACTCTCCTTTAAACATGCATAACCTGTCAAAAACCAGCGAGCTATTCTTCGCTGGAAATCATAGAAACAACACTAAAACTGTTGTTAAGATATTAGCACAAGATTCACAAATTTACATAAAAAATATGACAGACAAATATTCTTTACTACTCTGAGCGCTTCGCGTTCTGATCTCAATTGCTTGAGGTCAGACGAGGGATACCACGATTAAGCTCAAAGTGTAAATAAATATAAGCTGGTATTTATACAATTACAAATTTACAAAAAAAAAAATTCTGAATGTGAAAGTGACAGTAATATGGTATTTAGAGGGCTGGAAAATGAGTTTCCAGCCACCTAAATGAGGTGAAAATAGCAGAAATAAAAGGGCAAACTAATATATAAGAGGTTAGGGCCCTAAAACAAGGGTTATATTCACTAAACAGTGAATAAAACCCAGTTTTAAACAGGCTGAAAGTAGATGGCCGAATTGAAAATATTGCCGGAATGATATTTTTTGGAGGGATCTCCTTGCTTGAATAACCTGCAAATAAATCTATGCCTGCAAAAAATATTGTAATCCTAGAGATGAATACCTAACACTTCCTGCAAAACACTTTGAAAGAAATGTTAAATCATTCATAAGAAAGAATAAAAACACTTTTACTCTTTAATCTCTCCACAAAACACTTTGTGGAGAGCTAACTAGAAAAATACAATAAATGCAAACAAGACAAATACAAGGTTACCTTAAAAAGATTCGGATCATGAAAGAGCTTATAGCATAGTATCCCTCTAAAGAAATTTTCATTTAATGGCCCAACTTGGGCAAATCTTCAATACAAAGTATAGCAAGAGAATATGAGAGCAAGAAATTTCCGGCAGCATAACAATAGCATGAGAGATTATGATTAATGAGGGAGTGAGACCTCATTAAATAGTTGAGGCAAACCCCAACTTATTGAAGATAAATGGTTGAGATTAGACTTAGATCTAGGGTTTAATCCCCACCACTAGATCTACGTATTTGGCTTTCTATTCTTCTCCATTAATCCACACCCTTGGATTAATTTTTAATCAATGGCTAAAAAGGCTTAATCCATGTCTTAACCGCATTAACCTTTGGATCGAGGTCATATACTAAATTTCCACCATTAGATTAGCTTTTATGTAAATGGAAAAATCATGGGCCCCAAGGTGGGCGCCCTCCTCTAAATATGACGGAAAAACTCCAAATTTGGCTTTGACTTCAGGAAAAACGTGGGCCCATTTGACTAGCGCTCCTCCATTTATAGCGTGGGACCTCTTCATTGTAGCGCCCTCTCCAAATTGTAGTAGCGCCCTTTTAACATTAGCGCTCCTCCTCTATAGTGATGGCGCCCCCCAAATTTGGCCGCCCTTTATCATATGTGGCGCCCCACCTCTATCTTTAGCGTGGGTCCATTCAAACTTTGATAGCGCCTCCATTATGGTAGCGCTCTCCTTCATACTAGCGCCTCCTCCAATATGAAATAGCGCCTCCATTAAATATAGTTAGCGCCCCCATAATGTGGACGCCTCCATTTTAATGTAGTGGAGACCCTTCAAAGTATTTGCGCCCTTACTATATAGTGAGGGTTTTAACATGAATGCCCACCTTTAGATTTAGGTTTTAACCATTTAACTTAGCCTTGACTTTAGTCATTAGCTCCATTAATAAAATTTAACCTTAGACTTAGGTTAAAATGCATATTCACCTTAGATTAAAATTTTCAATTTAATTTTTTAAATTTTCCAATTTTGACTTAGGAAAATTAAAAAATAACTTGAAAAAATTATATCTAGGCCATGGGGGGGTGAAAAACTTTGGGATAAATTTTCCTAGGCTTAGGAATCCCTTTACCAACTTACCATGGCATTTCTTGATTTTTTACTTCAAAATCAAAAAATGTGAATTTTGACTTAGGGAAATTAATTAATTCCCTAAGAAAAATAGACCTTGCTTAGACAAAATGGTCTATCTCCTCAACCACTCATCAGAATGACATGGGACTCGAAGCAATGGCTTAGGGGGTTTCATAGAAATTAAATTTGCATTCATAGCCCCTATTACAAAATGCCATGCTTGAGCCATTACATTATTACATCAAAAGCTGAGTTAATTAATCACCAAGGGGTGAAATTAATTAACTAGAAAAAATAATTAAAAATACAACAACACAACGAAACTCCGCAAGACTCTATACAGATGCCTAGCATGGTCATGAATCACACTTAGAATCCTTAGCCATCTCATGGACTTGACTGGTAGAACGCCCGTCACCACTTTGGAGGATTTTGAGTGAAAACCAAACCGATTAAACTCGTTTACACAACAAGGTCAATTGGAAAGGGAAAAACACTCGATGAGGGGACTTCCCTAACAACTAGTTCCATGGTGTGGCGTCCGTATCATATGACCCACACTAGCACATAAAATTACATTAATTTTCCCACGCAGGGGAGCGGACATTTCGTTTTACAAAGGGGCAATTGCCCTGCAGAAGTGAAAAATCCTCAGATTTTTCTAAGGTACATTTATGTACAACTTCGTGTACATGGAGTTGCCACCTAGTCGAAATAGGTGGGCAACAACTCCTAAGGTAACAATTCCAAATGATGCTAGTAATTCAAGTGATTTAAGATTTGATTTGGGTAATTGGTTGGTCAATACTAAAGTCCCAGTGCCTATTTTAGAATTGTGTAAAATACCTGGACAGAAAGAAAAACTTTTGAAAATATTACATTCTATAACTGATACAAGTCCTTCAACACCTTTAAAGCCTCCCTCGCCTGTGAATCCTTCCACCCCTAAGTCGAAGGTCACTTTCTCTGACACCGTAGAACAAACTTCAAACACTGTTTATGCAGATCCTCCTATAATTCTACATACTAGGGACCCAAGAAAAGAAGATCATCCCCCTTTTTATGTATCATTGATGATAGGTGATCTTTTTCTACACAATTGCATGTTATATTCAGGATCTAGTTCCAGCATCATGACTAAAAAGGTCATGCAACAACTCAACTTAAAAACTACGAGACCGTACCAGAATGTATGTTCCATGGATTCTAGATCGGTTGAGGTTGAAGAGATGATTAAAAATCAGGTAGTTAGGTTGGCTAAATATCCAGGCATCCATATTACCATGGACATCCTTGTTATTGATGTACCAGACAAGTGGGGGATGTTGCTTTTTAGAAAGTGGGGTGCCACTTTAGGAGGATCTATTCAAATGGATTGGAACTATGCAACTGTGCCAGCATATGAGTTTTCACTTGTCAAGTAATATGCTGAGAAAGAGAAAAGGTACCATGTTAAAAATCCTAAAAAACTATTGAACCAATGTGTGTATAATATTGATGAGCATGGAATCTATGAGGTTAACTCCACCATTTTGGCCTCTATTCAAGAAGAAATTAAGGATGAAAAGGTTGATGATTTATAGAGGATGAATTTTGATGGTGCATACTCAAGAGCTGGGAAAAGGGTTGGGGTTGTAATAAATTCACCTCAGGGTAAGATATTCAACTTTGCATTTAGGTTAGAGTTTGAGGCTACCAACAATGTAGCATAATATGAGGTACTCCTACTGGGTATCGAATTAGCCAAGGACATGGGTATAAAATTTCTAAGCATCAAGGGTGATTCAGATTTAATAGTCCAACAAATCAAGGGCCAATTTGCATGTAAGTGTCAAAGATTAAAGAAGTATAGAAATGCAATTTAGGACACTGTGGAATTGTTTGATGCCTTAAACATAGAAGCAATCCTTAGAGATCAGAGAAGTGCAACCGACAAGTTAGCAGTTTCAGCATCAACACTTCAACCATCAGAAGAAATGTTAGGAGGTGACTGTCCACTTGAAATAAATTTTAGACCATCCGTACCTGATAATGTTGAGCATTGGAAAGTCTTTAAGGATGATGAGAAAATCTTAAGATTTATCAATAATATAGATGAGTTCTCGAACTTCAGAGCTAATGGGGAGGAGCAGGGTAAAGAGTATCAGGGAGAAGGCAATCAGTTCGACAATCCTGTGCCATGTGGTTTTGTAGCCTTAGAAAACATCTTTGACAGACAGGATAGAAGGAAGAACAACATTGATCAGATGAAACCAGGAGATTATATTGAAGTAAATATTGGGTCAAAAAACGAACCTAAAATGATAAAAATAGGAAAAGGAACCTTGGAAAAGGAAAGGGATGACTTAATCAATCTAGTAAAAGAATATATGGGTGTGTTCACTTTTACCTATGATGAATTAAATAATATCGAGAGGATGTCTTGCAACATACCATCCCTGTCAAGCCTAAATGTCAACAAGTCAAACCTTTCCACCAAAAACTTAGGGAAATAAATCCTAAGTTGGCCCCTTTTGCAAAGGAGTTAGAGAAACTGTTAGCAGCAGGAATCATAGCTCCTACAAGATATTCAACATGGTGTTCCAACTTAGTAGTGGTCAGAAAAAAAAATGGGAGTTTGAAAATATGCATATACTTCAGGAACCTAAACATTGCTGGTCAAAATGACAACTATCCTCTTCCCAACATGGAGACCCTCCTCCAACGGGTCACTGGATCTAGTATGATGTCTATGCTTGATGGATTTTTAGGATACAACCAAGTTGTTATCCAGGAAGAAGACAAACATAAAACTACATTCACAACCCCTTGAGGTACATTTGAATACTTAAGGATGCCTTTTGGCCTTCTCAATGCTGGGGCTACCTTCCAAAGGGACATGGATTATGCCTTCAAAGAATTAATTGGCAAGATCATAGAAATTTATCAAGATGAGTTAACCTTTTTTTCAAAAGAAAGATCCGGCCATGTTATTCGCCTTAAGCAGGATTTTTAACCATTTAGGAAATATGGTATTTCCTTAAATCCGACCAAGTCTGTCCTGGGCATCGATGAAGGGAAACTCCTCGGACATATCATCTCCAAAGATGGTGTCAAGATTGACCCTGAAAGCATAGAATCCATACAGAAAATACCCCTTCCTAGGAATGTAAAGGCCCTCCAGTCTTTCAATGAACATATCAACTTTCTCAGAATATTCATTCCCAATTTGGGCGAACTCATGAAACCCATGCAAGCACTACTTAAAAAAGATGCCAAGTTTGTATGGACAAATGAGGGGGAGGATTTTGCCACCATAAAGGATGCTATCACCAGGTCTCTTGTCTTGGTTAGCCTAGATTATACTAAAGAATTTATGGTTTTCTCCTTTGCATCATAGAATACAATTGTCGGGGTATTGCTCTAGAAGAACTTTGAAGGGTTCAAGTAGGCTATTGCTTTCATGAATAGAGATTTACAGAATTCAAAATTAAAGTATACTATTATGGAAAAGAAATCCTATGCCTCGGTTAAATCTCTAAAACATTTCAGGACATACATTGGCTACTCAAAGGTCATAGGGTATGTCCCCCATGCTGCGGTAAAAGACATCTTGTCCCAACAGGATTGCTTAGGAATAAGGGGCACATGGGTATCTAAAATTCAAGAGTATGATTTAGAGATTAAACCAACTAAGTTAATCAAAGGACAAGGCTTGGATAAGATGTTGACTCAAACAAATGAAAGCAATAGACATGATTTGTGAAAACACCAGATCCGAGCCAACCATGACTCCCGCATTACAAGATCTTGACAACCATTGGTATTTAGATATCATATATTTTCTTCTCCTAATGCATAAATGCATAAATGAGCAGGATTCCAGGAGGATCTTAACTGAGTTTCACTCAGGATTTTGTGGAGGCCACTTCGTAGCAAAACAACTGCCCACAAAATCCTTCGAATTGGTTACTATTGGCTGACCATCTTTGCAGATGTGCATAGACATGTTAAGTGTTTCCAGGAGTATCAACTCTTCACGAGGAAGCAAAAGTTGGTTGCCCTTCCCCTCACACCTGTAGTAGTCCTTGCTCCCTTTCAGCAATGGGGGCATGATTTCATAGGCAAATTCAAGGTCAATTTCAGCAACGAATTCTATTGGATTCTCATTGCTACAAACTACTTCACCAACTGGGTAGAGGCCATACCCACTAAGACAGCCACATAAAATGTTGTTATGGAATTCATAGAGGACAGGATAATCACAAGATTTGGAATCCCTCTTAAGATAACAACGGATAATGCCAAGGGATTTAGCTCCATCGAGATGACATCATTTTGTCTTAAGTATGGCATTTCCCTATCCCATTCATCTGATTATTACCTAGAGGGAAATGGACTTGCTGAGTCCACCAATAAAAATCTAATGAATATCCTTAAGTAAACTGTGGGCAATAACAAATGGGCATGGGATAGCAAGAGCAAATATGCTCTTTGAGTCGACAGAATCATGAAGAAGAATTCCACTGGAAAATCTCCTTTCGAGCTAGTATATGGTCTCACAACCACCTTGCCGGTCAGCATGCAGATTCCTATTTTCATAATGATAAGTGAATATGGCACTGAGGGGCAAGAGATGGAACAGAGGATTAATCAAATTATAGAATTGGACGAGAGAAGAAGGGCAGCATTAGATCAGGTCTTAAGGCATTAAGAGAGTGTGAAGGGAAAACTTAATCACTCGTTTTGATCAGGTCTTAAGGCATCAAGAGAGTGTGAAGGCATTATATATTTTAATCTTAGCCACTCATTTTTAAAGTGGTTAGGATTTTGGTTCTCTCATTTCTATTTAAAGGAGAGAGCTTCTCATTTGTAAGGGGTCTTTGACTCTTGGATCTCGATAATAGAAAACTTTTCTTGTGGATATTTTCTTGGATCTCCTTTGCATCTGATGTTCTTAGATGGTGATTGGAAAGTCTTTTGCTTCCTAGCATTCGGGAAATTGTTATGAGATATATATTTTTTGGGGATCATTGTCTTGTCTACAGGAGGACGACTTTAGCTTGGGCCATTTTGCAAGGGACCTCAACTCGCTTGGATTGTCTTCATTTTTTATCATGGGTTTTTCATTAGTGTCATTGCGATCTATGATTTTCTCTTGCTCTGTAGCATTTAGTTTTTTTCTCATGTGGGAACAAATATGATATGGTTGATGTTTGTTGTGCAAGAGAGAGGGCGCATTGACTTTCTCGGGAAAACACTGGACATAGAACTCACTTCAAGCTTCTCAAATTGATCGCGATGGCAGGGATCATCATCATCAAGGAATATACAAGGTTTTCGAGGCATGATCTACTAGTTGTTTCTTTTCTTCCATGATCTCAATCCATTGTACCTACTTTTCTTCAATTTACTGAAAATTCCAAAATATTTAAAAAATCCAAAAATACTTAATCGGGGAACCGTTCGATCTTTGGACAAACCATTGCTGGGTTTTGTAGATTGGGCATCCCTTTGACCATTTCATCTTCAACGTTGTCCAAAAGGTTGCTGGTTTTCCCTAGATCTGAAAAACTGACTGTTAAAACCCCAACGCCACCCACTGAAATTTTGACCTTTTCCAAATCTGACTTTTTTCAAAACATAACCACTTGGGTTCATAGATTGGGTCCTCCTCATTACAAAACACCTCCAATACCAAGATATTTGCTGCCAAGTGGCCCTAGATCTGAGAAACTGACTTTTAGCACCCTGGCACTCCTAGTCATTTTCTGACTTTTTTGGATCTGATTTTTTCTGCATTTTTCCAACTTGGGTTTGTATATCAGGTCATCC
This sequence comes from Pseudotsuga menziesii, assembly GCA_001517045.1. NCBI lineage: Eukaryota > Viridiplantae > Streptophyta > Pinopsida > Pinales > Pinaceae > Pseudotsuga > Pseudotsuga menziesii. The sequence continues at coordinate 105,949 of LPNX010718832.1, read as the reverse complement.
ACATCCCATTTCTCCTCCAATGCTGAGCTGATGCCTCCCATATTGTCCTAGATCTGAGGATCTGTCCCTCTAAACCCTAGTGCTAGCCCTCCTTTTGCTGATTTCCCCTGCAAACTAAATTTTCTTGTCCAACACTTATCTGGGTCTATAGATCACGACATACCCCAGGTGGTTTCACTCCAAGGCTAGGTAGATACTGAATCCATTTCCCAAGGACCAATAGGCACTGATCTCCAACCCTAGCGTTAGCCCTGTTTTGGCCTATTTTCCTTGAAATCCGACTTTTACTTGATGACTCAGGCACTTTGATTTTGTCATATTTCTTACTAAGTCTATCCCTTGGGTACTAGATAGTCCCAGCTCTGTCCTTCCTCACCCTGCATTGGTTACATTTCCCAAGGCAGCTGTTATCTCCATCAGTTGCTAGTACCGCAAACCTAGATCTAGTTTTTCCTCATATAGGTCACCTTGGTTCCACTTCGGATCAGCCTTCATACAATCGAAACCTATATCCAAAGCCCTGGTCCGCTTAGTAACATCCTCCATAGATCTAGAGTCTCCAATTACCTCACACCTTATGTAATTCAGCCTTACTTGATCTGATCTAGTGTCTAGGTCTGATCTCTCCTGTCAGGAGTAGATATGGGTCTCCCCCGTTGTTGTATTGGACTTAGATAACATAAAGCGAAGACTTCCTTGATTAGCGCGACAACCATCCATTTGGGAGTCTAGGCAGTCTTGGTTCCATCTCCTTAGTTGCTTGTCCCTCTACCATCCGTCCTGGATCCACCTCACATAGGAAACTATAAGGTTGGTGATAACAGTTTGGTGCCATTGCCAGGGAGGTAGACTCCTACCTTGGTTCGACATACCTCACCTCTCCTACGACATTATCTGTTGGTGAACATGACAATTAGTTCACCTGGTGACTTCACAACGCGACTCCATTGAGAAGTGAACCCATCCCATAAATTATAATGAATTCAGATGTATTTTTGAGGCACATGAAGGAATTAACCAAAAACATGATTGAAAATACAAGACAAATAAACAAAAGGGATAGATGAAGGTCAGACTACTGGTATGAGGATGATCTTGAGCATGATTATGCGTATGAATCTAGTTATCACAATATTTATGATACCCGACAACTTCCTCACCCATGCAATAAAGATTTCCCAACCATCCCGAGTGGACCTGTAAGTTGACATGAACCTAGAAGTCAGTCCCATTCAAAGCTTTATAGCCAAGTAACCAGAGCTATTAAAAAGCAAGACAAACGGTCTCCTTTTTACTTTTCTAAAATACCGGGAGCATGTCATCCTATGCCAAAGGATTACACTAGGAGGTTGCCCTGGTTTAGTGGAAATAATGATATATGCATTGAAATTCATTTGGACATTCTCTGGGATTACATGGAAATTAGAGGTGTGGACAATGAAGATGTTTATATCTGATCCTTAGGAGAATCCTTGCGAGGGGATGTTCAACTATGGTTTGATCATTTAGCACCGCAATCCATCACTAGGTATGACAAGTTCACAGATATGTTAATAGATCAATGGGGTAGGAACACGGATGATTCTTCAAAGTGCGAATCGAGCAATGATTATAATGAGTATATTGGAAATTTGCTTTCTCAATTGGATCATTCCTCTCCTGAAATGTTCCAAATTATGAGCGTGCCTGCAATCCATAAGAATGTTACAGAGTACTTTGAGGATAATATTTCAAAACCTCATGCTGAAATTAAGAGGGATATCAATCAAATCATACAAGATACTCTGTTACTATTACCTGAAGCAGTCACAGAGCAAATCTTGGACTTATTCTGTGGAAGGGAAGCTGACAATCAAGAAACATCTTTAGTTGAGCCTTCCATTGATGAGGTCATTAAAGAGCCTTTAAAAGAGCAACTCCATAGTCATTGCTTAATTGATGATAATTTGAGTCATTGTCCAACCTATCCGAACCTAGATTCAGACCTTGATCATATCACTGCAGAAGAAGAAAAGGTTGAAATTAATAAAACTTTCGTTGAAGAGCAATCTTGTGGTCATTTTGTGATTGAAGAGCATGCCTGTAAGAGTGATAGGGAAACTGAAACCGGGCTTATTGATGTTTTTCCTTATGTAGAGCTTAAAGAAGAACAATCACATGATGATACGATTATAAGTGAACTTGATCAAGAACATTGCAATGAAGAGCCTTGTCCTGATAGTATTGATAGAATTCTTCATCTAATCCTTAATCAAAATATGTTGGTTCAATGTGTGGATACTGACCTTGTTTCGAATATTGAAATCACTCCTGGAATCAATTTAAATGCTCTTTCCTCTCATCAAATTCTGAGATCAATTATTCCAAGTCTAGAAGAAAATTTTCAATCCACCCTCCCGTCCCACCTCTTCAAGTCTTCTTGTATGGGTTTGTCATTTAATCAAGTTCTTACTTTCAAAATTTTGAATCAGGAGTTTAAACATTATCACGTAATTGGGGAAAATGCACTTCATGTCTCTTCTCAGTCATCCGTAATAAATAAATTTTTTCAATTTGTAAATATGTATTATGGATGGTTGGAGGTGTATAAAAATCAATTTCATCTTTTCTCCATTTTTAAACAACAAATGGGCTTGATCTCATTCACGGTTTCATTACATTACAACTTGTCCCTATTTGATTCTCCCATTTCTTCTGGAGTGAATAGAATTGAAAGTCCTAGTAGGGTAGAGGAGAAAACAAAGAAATGTTTGGAGTGGTCAAGTCATGAATCATATTGTTTTCTTCCATCAAGAACAAACTTTCATACCTTTCATGATCCTATCGATCTATGGGTGGAAGAAGTTTGCAACAGTCAACCTCATCCCTGGCATGATTTCATTTCTCTTTATCCATATCTTTCTTCGATTTTCAAACAACAAGTTATAATGGCTTCAACTTTCATTCACATTACTTACAAGCCATCATTGATTTGTTGTATCATTAACTGTAAAGAAATCTCAATAGATTCGTTCAGCAAGTGGTTACATTGGATTTATGATTTTACCTAACACTTGTCTAAATTGCTTAGAGTAGGGTAGGTAGGATTGAATAATCCTTCCCAGCAGTAGTGTAGAATCTTGCATCTTTTCCTGAAGCTTGCGTTTGAAGCTCTTAGTATAGTTTTGATTTCTATTATACTACACAATAAAAATCAAACTTTTCTTGAAAGTTATGGTTATAGATTAGAATCATTTCTTGCTTTTCTATTTCATGCATTTTTATTTTGGTATTTTATATAATATCCGCATATTGTTATGATGACCAGTCTGTGACTTTGGTATAGCTCTCGACATGCTACAGGTAGTCGATGACATTTTGGTAGCGGTTCCAGAGCTGGAAGGATTGATTGAGGATGCGAGAAGCAGAGTACGAGGACCAGATATTCTAAGGTTCTCAAGCGCTATTTTCAGTAGAGCACTTGTCCCAGTTGGAGCTAGATGTTATCACATATATAGTAGCTAGGCTACCATATTTTATTGTTTAGATATAGTACATTTTTCAGCCAGATCTCTTAAATATGAGGTGCCGAGATGAGTAGTTTTGACGGATCATTATTTTGTTAGTGGACTATTATACTCTCCCATGTCAGGACTGAGTCTCTGAACACTCAGATTCGAGGATTGATGTAGCCATTTAGTCATTTGCAGAGCAGTTAGTGATGCCCAGATTGGTTCTAGTGTTTTCTCATTGGCCATATGATGGTTCAGATGGGTTATTTACATGGTTATGACTCAACATTTATTTTATTGTGTTATGGTTATCATTGCTCTTATACTCATCTTTGTGACATATACTAGCATTTAGTGTCATGATCTGGTAATCATAAATATATGGAATTAAATGTATTTTTATTATGTATTGGTGTGCCTACTTAGACTTGGAAGTTCCTGATCTATACCCATTGGTTTTACTCTCCCTAGGGAGAATAGAGGTAGTCATTCCCACCATTCTTTGGCTTGCTAGTGTTGGCTTCATATTTCACTATCTCCACCCATCCATTACCTTCCGGTTTTGCTTTTAACCTGACTTACTACTTGACTTATGGCATGGAGGACCTTTCCCCGCTAGAACCTTTGTTGGACAAACCTCCCTGTTTATAGTGTGTCTCGGCTCTGAGTCACTTGAGATGTTGTTGGATAAAACTGAAAGCTCAGGTACTACTTGTATTGGGAATGTTTATATATGCGCCCATGAAAAATATAAGTTCTAAAATGTGTCTTTTAACATATACGAGCAAAAGGGAAGAGCAATGAAATGCTAAAATACTCCGTGAACGGTATAAGAAAAGGTCCCAAAAGCAATAGTTAAATATATGCTATATCCAAATATTGCTGACCTTATAAATTTGAATATGTCTTGGATGAAAGCTGCAGTTAGTTGTGCTTTTAAGCACTGGTGAAGTCCCCAAAAGGACATATAGGCCAAAAAGGCTGTGGAAATAAAATTCATGGTCCTAATGAACTTGGATCAAACTTGATGTAGACATGATGCCTAAGTTGAATAAACACTCTCTGAACAACTCAACCATTTGTGAGGCACTTCCATTCTCTCTATTGTTATTTGTCCATCATATGGTTATAGTGAGTATTCCCTTCCCATATCCAAAGTGTCATGATGTTAAGTTGGTAAGTCATCCTTTACCCTAGCCTTATCAATTTCAGCCTTCGCCCTTCACTAGCAAATTGACTACAACTATGAAGTGAGTATAGTCCTGAAAGTCTGGTCTGAGTAATAATAAATAAAACCCTATGTATGTATTTGGTTGATGTACCGCCAGTGAGGTGACCACTACTTGTTATAAATGTTACTTAAATAATTTGTAGATCATGTCTTAGCCTTGTAACACTTGCAATAGATGGATGGTAGCCTGAGTTATATTATTGGTATCTGGTCATTTACAGGTGATTATATTGTCTATTGGATATTGTTGATGATCAGGCAGAGACCTAGTAGGGGTATGAGTATGCACCCTAGATAGATTTGGACTCTTCGAGTCTAGTGAGATAGCTTATTTTTTGTTCCGGGCACTTGCAAAGATGATCAGGCTCATTTTACCTTTCTAATGCAGTTTGCTTCACAAGATGATGTGTCTGAGCAGGGAGATGTTTTATTGGAATCTCCTAGGGTGCTATAAGGGGCATAGGGGGTACAGCCACTTAATTGTACTATAGTACCTCCATCCCAGAGAGCTTGGTGGGCTCAGTTTTACAATGTAAGCAACCTAGGAGGTTGTTTTGGCAGGTTCACATGTCCCGAGGCAGATTAAAAATGATTAAATGGCTACTGAAGGAATTGATTTGGGCTACTGAGGCAAGGAAATGGCATGGGATGAGTCTTGATGATGAGTGTGATGTCCTCCACACCGTCTCCAGCAGTTGCAGCACCTGATTGGGCCCACACCTATTTTTTGGGGTATTTTTATATTATTTTCTCGGGCTTTTGGGAGGCTCACGATTTCCTCAAGGAGGCTCAAAGTAAAAAAATTAAAATATTATATTATTTTAATGTGCCATGGGGCACCCAGAGGGAGTTAGTTAACACTCCATAGACCCACCATGTGCTTCATTTATTTCTTGTTGAGTGGGGTACCCTCTTTATGGGTGATTTAGTCCACTTTGGTACTTTATGGTTATATTGGTCCATGTATTGTATGTTGTGCTCATCTCAGCCATTGATTAGAACATTTATATCTTTTAATCTTAGACACTCGTTTTGAAAGTGGTTAGGATTTTGATTCTCTCATTTCTATGTAAAAGAGAGAGCTTCTCATTTGTAAGGGGTCTTTGGCTCTTGGATTTGAATTATAGAAAACTTTTCTTGTGGATATTTTCTTGGATCTCCTTTGCATTTGATGCTTTTAGATGGTGATTGGAAAGTATTTTGCTTCCTAGCATTCAGGAAATTGTTATGAGATCTATATTTTTGGGGGATCATTGTCTTGTCTACAGGAGGACGCCTTCAACTTGGGTGTTTTTATAGGGGGGCCTCAACTCCCTTGGATTGTCTTCGTTTTTTATCAAGGGGTTTTCATTAGTGTCATTGCAATCTATGATTTTCTCTTGCTATTTTTCTGTAGCATTTAGCGTTTTTCTCATGTGGCAACAAATCTGATATGGTTGACGTTTGTTGTGCAAGAGAGAGGGCACATTCACTTCCTCGAGCAAACACTAGACATAGAACTCGCTTCAAGCTTCTCAAATTGATCAGGATGGCGGGGATCATCATCATCAAGGCATCTACAAGGTTTTCCAGGTAAGATCTACAGGTTGGTTCTTTTCTTCCATGATCTCAATCCATTGTACCTGCTTTTCTTCAATTTGCTGAAAATTCCAAAATATTTAAAAAATCCAAAAATACTTAATCGGGGAACCGTTCGATCTTTGGACAAATCACTATTGGGTTTTGTAGACTGGGCATTCCTCTCACCATTTCATCTTCAACGCTATCCAAACGGTTGCTGGTTTTCCCTAGATTTGAAAAACTGACTGTTAAAACCCCAGCGCCCCCACTGAAATTTTGACCTTTTCCAAATCTGACTTTTTTCGGAAAATAACCACTTGGGTTCATAGATCGGGTCCTCCTCATTGAAAAACACCTCCAACACTGAGCTAGTTGCTTCCAGGTGTCCCTTGATTTGAGAAACTGACTTTCAGCGTCGTAGCACTCCTAGTCATTTTCTGACTTTTCCAGATCTGATTTTTTCTGCATTTTTCCAACTTGGGTTTGTAGATCAGGTCATCCACATCCCATTTCTCCTCCAACATTGAGCTGATGCCTCCCAGATTGTCCTAGATCTGAGGATCTGTCCCTCCAAGCCTAGCGCTAGCTCTCCTTCTACTGATATCCCCTGCAAACTGAATTTTTTGGGCCAACACTTATCTGGGTCCATAGATGAGGGAATACCCTAGGTGGGTTCAATCCAACGCTGGGTAGATACTAACTCCATTTCCCAAGGCCCAATAGATACTGATCTCCAACCTTAGCGCTAGCCCTCTTTCGGCCTATTTTCCCTGAAATCTGACTTTTACTTGATGACTCAGGCACTTTGATTTTGTCATATTTCTGATTGAGTCTCTCCCTTGGGTACTAGATAGTCCCAGCTCTGTCCTTCCTCACCCTGCATTGGTTACGTTTCCCAAGGCAGTGGTTATCTCCATTAGTTGCTAGAGCCTAGTACCCCAAACCTAGATCTAGTTTTTCCCCCTATAGGTCACCTTGGTTCCACTTCAGAACAACCTTCATACAATTGAAACCTATATCCAAAGCCCTGGTCCACTTAGTAATATCCTCCATAGATATAGAGTCTCCAATTACCTAACACCTTACGTACTTCAAGCTTAATTGATCTGTTCTGGTGCCTAGGTCTGATCTCTCTTGTCGGGAGTAGATCTGGGTCTCCCCCGTTGTTGTCTTGGACTTAGATAACATAAAGCGAAGACTTCATTGATTGGCGTGACAACCATCCATTTGGGAGTCTAGGCAGTCTTGGTTCCATCTCCTTAGTTGCTTGTCCCTCTACCATCCATCCTGGATCCACTTCACACAGGATACTACAAGGTTGGTGATAACAGTTTAGCGCCGTTCCTGGGAGGTAGAGGCCTACCTTGGTTCGACATACCTCACCTCTCCTAGGACATTATCCGTTGGTGAACACGACACTTTGTTCACCTAGCGACTCCACAACGTGACTCCACTGAGAAGCGAACCCATCCCATAAATCATAATGAATTCAGATGTATTTTTGAGGCACATGAAGGAATTAACCAAAAACATGATTGAAAATACAAGACAAATAAATGAAAGGGATAGATGGAGGTCAAACTATGGGTATGAGGATGATCTCGAGCATGATTATGGGTATGAATCTAGTTATCACAATCTACCATATTCTATTTTTCAGATACAGTACATTTTTCAGCCAGATCTCTTACATATTAGTTGTTGAGATGAGCAGTTTTGATGAATCATTATTTTGTTAGTGGACTATTATACTCTCCCATGTCAGAACTAAGTCGCAGGACACTCAGATTCAAGGACTGATGTAGCCATTTAGTCATTTGCAGAGCAGTTAGTGATGCCCATCTTGGTTCTAGTGTTTTCTCATTGGACATATGATGGTTGAGATGGATTATTTACATGGTTATGACTCAGCACTTATTTTATTGTGTTATGGTTATCGTTGCTCTTATACTCATCTTTGTGACATATACTAGCATTTAGTGTCATGATCTAGCGGTCATAAATATATGGACTTGGATGTATTTGTATTATGTATTGGTGTCCCTACTTAGACTTGGAAGTTCTTGATCTATACTCATTGGTTTTACCCTCCCTAGGGAGAATAGAGGGAGTAATTCCCACCATTCTTTGGCTTGCTAGTGTTGGCTTCATCTTTCACTATATCCACCCATCCATTACCTTCTAGTTTTGTTTTTAACCCGACTTACTACTTGACTTATGGCATGGAGGACCTTTCCCCGCTAGAACCTTTATTGGACAAACCTCCCTGTTTATAGTGTGTCTCAGCTCTGAGTTGGTGATAAAACTTGCCTTTGGTGAGTTGGATTGTATGCCTAAATCATTTTGGTTGGTTGTCCCAATGTTTGGCACTGTCCAGAACTCCCCCTAGTCACTTGAGATGTTGTTGGCTAAAACTGAAAGCTCATGTACTACTTGTATTGAAAATGTTTATATATGCGCCCATGGAAAATGTAAATTCTAAAATGTGTTTCTTAACATATACGAGTAAAGGGGAAGAGCAATGAAATGCTAAAATACTCCGTGAAGGGTATAAGAAAGGTCCCAAAAGCAATGGTTAAATATATGCTATATCGAAATATTGTCGACCTTATAAATTTGAATATGTCCTAGATGAAAGCTGCAGTTAGCAGTGCTTTTAAGCACTGGTGAAGTCCCCAAAGGGACATATAGGACAAAAAGGCCGTGGAAATAAAATTGATGGTCCTAATGAACCTAAATCAAACTTGATCTAGACATGATGCCTAAGTTGAATAAGCACTCTTTGAACAACTCAACCATTTGTGAGGCACTCCCATTCCCTCTGTTGTTGTTTGTTCGGCATATGGTTATAGTGAGTATTCCCTTCCCATATCGAAAGTGTCATGATGTTAAGTTGGTAAGTCATCCTTTACCTTAGCCTTGTCAATTTCATCCTTCACCCTTCACTATCAAATTGACTACAACTATGAAGTGAGTATAGTCCTGAAAGTCTAGTCTAAGTAATAATAAATAAAACCCTATATATGTATTTGGTGGATGTACCACCAGTGAGGTGACTGCTACTTGTTATAAATGTTACTTAAATAATTTGTAGAGCATGTCTTAGCCTTGTAACACTTACGATAGATGGATGGTAGCCTGAGTTATATTATTGGTATCTGGTCATTTACAGGGATTATATTGTCTATTGGATATTGTTGATGATCAAGCAGAGACCTGGTAGGGGTATGAGTATGTACCCTAGATGGATTTGGACTCTCTGAGTCTAGTAAGATAGCTTATTTTTAGTTTCGGGCACTTGCAAAGATAATCAGGCTCATTTTACCTTTTTGATTCAGTTTTGCTTCACATGATGATGTGTTTGAGCAGGGAGATGTTTTATTGGGATCTCCTAGGGAGATGTATAGGGCATAGGGGGTGAAGCCACTTGATTGTACTATAGTATTCCCATCCTAGAGAGCTTGGTGTGCTCAGTTTGACAATGCAAGCACTCTATGAGGCTGTTTTAGCAGGTTCACGTTTTCTGAGGCAGATTAAAAAAATGATTAAATGGCGACTGAAGGAATTGATTTGGGCTACTGAGGCAAGGAAATGACATGGGATGAGTCCTGATGATGAGCGTGATGTCCTCCACACCTTCTCCAGCAGTTGCAGCACCTGATTGGGCCCACACCTATATTTTGGGGTATTTTTATATTATTTTCTGGAGCTTTTGGGAGGCTCACAATTTCCTCAAGGAGGCACAAAGTAAAAAAATTAAAATATTATATTATTTTATTGTGCCATGGGGCACCCAGAGGGAGTTAGTTAACACTCCATGGATCCACCATGTGCTTCATTTATTTCTTGTTGAGTGGGGTACCCTCTTTATGGGTGATTTAGCCCACTTTGGTACTTTATGGTTATATTGATCCATGTATTGTATGTTGAGCTCATCTCAACCATTGATTAGAACATTTATATATTTTAATCTTAGCCACTCATTTTGAAAGTTGTTAGGATTTTGGTTTTCTCATTTCTATGTAAAGGAGAGAGCTTCTTATTTCTAAGGGGTCTTTGGCTCTTGGATCTAGATAATAGAAAACTTTTCTTGTGGATATTTTCTTGGATCCCCTTTGCATCTGATGTTCTTAGATGGTGATTGAAAGGCATTTTGTTAAAGGGTTTGCTTGACATTTAAATATTTGCATCGTTGCACGTTGATTGTCATTTTTGTAATTTACAACTCCCAAAAAACATTCTTCAAAAAAGAACTTAGTAAGTAGGGACTACCCCCCTTGGCCTTTAGGAGTTGTGGTTTAAACGGAGGAGTTTAGGACCAAGATGATAGTGGGTTCTGAACTCATAAGTTTCCCTTCGGAACACACACAGTGGTTAGGAGACTTACCCATGCCCAAGTGTGTTTTAGGAGGCAGCATTTTTGGCGCCATTGCCGGTGACAAGTCTTTTGTCCTTGGTCTTGAATTAGTTAAATAATTTTAGTTTTAATTCTTTAATTCTTCAATTTAATTCTTTAAGTGTTAATAAAATATTTGAAATAACCTTAATTTTTTTTCTTTTTTTTCTTTTACCCATAGTAGAAGTTTACTTGTTCTCCAAGTGGCGACTCCACTTCAAAATATATAGTAAGGTATTCTACCTGGAGCCCTTTGGTTTGCCTAACTCCCTCTTAGATCCTGAAAATAATTTTAGAGGAAGTTAAACAAACTTGCTCCTTGTAGAATCTTTACAAGTCTTGGAGAAGAAGCCAATTTCTAATATCCCTTTGTTCTTTATCCAAATAAACCAGCCTGAACAATGAATAATTATTATAGACCATGTGATTTCTTTAAAATTGTTGGTTACCCTCATGAAGTTCCAGAAAAAGCTATAGATAAGTCGCCTTCTTTTCAAGGAGACAATGTTACAAGTGCTAAATCCCACATCAGAATTTTCAATTTATGTATTGCAAGATGGTGTATGGCACACAACCATGAGGATGTGAAGATGAAACTCTTTGTTTCGTCCTTAGAGGAAGAGGCTATTCATTGGTTTATGGAACAGGGTGATAACAAGTTTAAATACCTTAAGGGAATCATTGAAGCTTTTAATGATAAATGGGGAGATAAGAGGGATCACCATTCCTTGTTAACTGCCTTGCATTCTAGCCATAAGGAAGATAATGAAACAATGGAAGGATTTAACAGAAGATTTAATGAATTGGTTAAGAGTCTCCCTCAAGGTATTAAGCCTCCTGAAAAGGCCATCTTAATTTTCTACGTTCAAGCTTTTGAAGGGAAGATGAGATACCAGCTAAGGGATAAAGAGCCTACAAATGTTAGGGAGGCACAAGACAAAGATATTAAAATAGATAAGAATATGCAAGATTTGGAGAAATCAAATGTTCTTGGGTTTTCAAAGGGTAGTCCTCCAGAGTCAGATAAAGTTAAGAAAGTTGAAAACCAGGAACCCCAAGGTGACTCTATCAAAGAGCTTGCCCGATTGATTAAGCAAATGGAAGAAGTCTATATTAATCAATTATCAGCTATGCATAATAAGATATTTTCCATGGAAAAAGACAAAGGTAATAATCATAAGCCAAATGATAGATGTCAAAAGGGTCTCCCTAGAGGACCCCCTTATCAAGAACAAGAAAGATCTCCAGAGCCTATGGAAGCAAACAATTGGTTTGATGATCTAGTAATCCCTTACTGTAGGGCTTGTGATGATTCACATGAGGAAGGGACTTGTCCCATTTTCTTTTAGATTATAAAGGAAAAGTTAGCAACTAGAGAAAGAATGGAACAGGTTAATATGGCTGGTCATGAATGTGTGTTTGACAATAATGAGGATTTATTAGAATCAGTAGAAGATAGTAAGGACATGGTTTGCATGACTAGAAATATGGACAAAGTAGAAGAAACATGTGACCATGAACTTACCCCTAAACAAAGTGTATTTTCAAGTAATAATTTGAGTATGGATTTAGGGGGTTGGATCAGTTAAAGGTATCAGTTCCTGTAGCAGAGAGTGTAAAGGTTCCAGCCCAAAAGAATAAGACACCCAAGGCTTTAGTGAATTCTCCTCAAGTTAGTAAAGTGTCAAACCATTTTCAGAATGTTTTAGAAGAAAAGACAGTTGAGGCATGCCAGAATGAATCAGTGTTTTTTCAGAATGTGGACAGTGTACATAGTGTAAAGGATCATGTTATTTTTGTTAGCTTCCCGAAAAATATAAAGGATGGAATCAAATATAAAGAAGTTAACAAAATATGGAATGAGCAGTTTTTTGATAGTGTGGATTTTGAGACTTTGGGGATCTTGGTATGGAAGGTGAATGTTCAAATTTTCCATATGATTATTCAAAGCCTTGTCATTCAGAACCGTACACAAGTATCAGTAATAAAGACTAGGAGAAAGAGTACAATGAAGATCTAGATTGGGTGAAATTAATGGAAGAACAATTTCAGCTTTCATATTCATGTACAGAGGTTCCTTATGATTTGGTGCAGCTTGGGGCTTATACAGAGAATTATCATTCAATAAGCCTTGTTGAACAATGCGATGGAGTAGTCGATGTGCCTCATCAGACAAATGTGTACATTATTCCTATCCAATCTTGAATACAAGAAGCCTGTGGGAAAACCTATCAGTTTGGGAAGCAGTTTGATCACATTGTCCATGCTTACAATTCCCCATCTCACCTGACCATTCTAGATCAGCATGTAGGTTTGCATTTCTTAATAAATGTGTCCTTGCTTTGGCTGGTAACCAATACCAAGACAAATATTTTTAAGGTTGATAAAATGCTTAGGTGGTTGCATTGGATATTTGAGTTTACCTAAGATATTATTTTGTTTTGCTTAGGATAGAAAAATAAGCTTCTTAAAGTGAGCATTTACTTTCTGCATTTTTTTTTTGTATTTAGGTTTCTTTTAGTTTCTAATAAAGCAACCTATGGTTCATTGGATTTTTTCATAAAACATGTGCTACTAAGGTTTTCTTGTCAAGTTGAGATGTTTTTACAGATTATAAGAACCAGAGATTCCTGGAGTTCTCGTATCCTCTCCTTTCCTGAAGACCAGATCAAACACACGTCCCACAGTTGGAGCCAGAATTTTGACCACCAAAACCAACTAGATGGACAACGATGTACCATGCACATGTTGGATGTGCCTTGAAGATAAGAATGAAGTACTTAATGACTATATCAAGCGGGGCAACTCTTCTCTTCTTCTCTCTATGAAATTTCTGCACCCCTGGGAGGGATTTTGTAAGGATATGTCAGGATGAAGTTCTAGTTTTTTGTAACTTAATCGCCTAAGACTTAGTCCTTTGATCAAGTGTTTTTTCACTTAGATAATTAAAATTTCTTTTTAGAGATTTTAATTATTTGAGTTTTTCACTCAAAATTACCTCCAAAGTGGTGAAAGGTGTTCTAGTGATCGATTCTATGGGGTGATTAGGTCCTAGGAATGTTCTATATTACCATGCTAGACATTATCTAGAGTCTTGCGGAATTTCATTAAGTTTTGCATAGGTTTTTTTAATCTTTTGTCATTAAAAATTATCACTCAGGACAATTTGTTGTAATGTAAAAGAGGGTTACTTGGTCCTTTTTAATGTTGTATAGGGGTATGGGTACTCAAGACAAATGGCATGAGACCCCCTACACCCTTGGGCCAAATTTGAAGTCATTCAGACAAGTATTACTAGGGTTTTGGTCACTTTTTTCCAAGTCAGTCATGGAAATCAGGAAATTGGGCATTTAATTAAAGAGCCAAATTTTGGAAAAGTGACTATAGTCACTTGGGGTGGCCAAGTAAAGGTTATAATGTTTATATTATGTTCCTAAGATAAATTTAAGACCCAAAGGGGGCCCCCCAAGCAAGCATATAACAAGTTTTGAGTTGCCGAATCTAGGGGGGGTGCCCCCTTCTCTCTTTGATTGGTTGGGTGAGCTAAAGTCAATGGAAAGGGCCCCACTATGGTGGTTTCTTCCCCATTTTACATAAAAATAAGGTTGGAAGCATTAAATTGGGGGTTTCTCTCCCCATATTTGAGATCTCAAACCTTGGTTTTGCCCTCCTTGAGCAAATTCGCCCCATCTCTCTCCCTTGTGACACTTGTCTAGCATGCAAAGAGCCTCTCTCTTTCATTTTTCCTATTTAAGGAGGCTTCCCCTCCTCATTTAGGTTACACAAAAACACACTCACACCCACTCTCTTGCTCATGCTCTCATTCTTTCCCTTGCTCTTGCTTGGGCCATTGTAATATTCAGCCATTTGGCTTTGGTAATCAAAATCTTTGGAGGAATCTTGTGTCCATTGTTTTCATTGATGATTTACTTCCATGCTTAAGGAGCTACACAAGTTTGGTTGGCCAAGGAAGCATACTAATTTGCTTTGGTAAGATTTATGGTATTTGTATTTCATAAATTTTGTGAGTTTTCATTCTTGTAGCAAAAGAAGTTCATATATTTTCTAGTTTGAAGTTTATGATTTCTTTGCTCATTATTTGATTCTCAACTTCTAGTAGTTGTGTAGTGAAAATCTTATAAGTTGCAGGTTGTTTGGATTGAAGAGTGGGATTCCTCGGTTGGATGCCCCATTGCTTCACTTCTTGAAGAACAAAGGACCATTTTTCTCTTTCTTTTACATACAAATTTCTGCATTTTAGTTTTAGTTTGTGGAGTGTTTCAAATTTGGTTTTAACCCTTTTATATTCAAGTTCTTTCAAAATTATTCATTTGGCAATTTTGTGTAAATTTTGTATATATATTGCACTAACATACTAACTTTCCCAAAGTGATTTTGGGCGCATTTTATCATTTTTTGTTTGCTGGTTTTTAGTAGGTTAGTGACAAAACAAAGAAAAACTCTGTCAAATTTCATCCATAGAAGAGTTTTAAGGCCACCCCAAAGGAAGAGCTTCAAGGACATCTCAAGAAAGGAAAAAAACATGGTTTTTTTCACTCCTTTTACCTCTTTCTTTACGCTGAAATTTCAGCTTTTGTAACAAGTCCAAGAGAGTCTCTTGGACTTGATTTCTTGCTTTGCATTTTTCAGATTAATCAAGTCTCATTTATTTGACATCCATTGCTAGCAATAGAAGTTGGGCTTGCCCACCTTTGCATAAGCAATTGTTGATTGGTGCGGGTTTTAGATTAGTTAGAGTTTCATTTTGTTTTTATTTTATTCTTTATTTTTTGCCCTCATCTTGT
Organism: Pseudotsuga menziesii; assembly: GCA_001517045.1. Lineage (NCBI taxonomy): Eukaryota > Viridiplantae > Streptophyta > Pinopsida > Pinales > Pinaceae > Pseudotsuga > Pseudotsuga menziesii. The sequence goes on along the minus strand of LPNX010718832.1, from coordinate 90,466 downwards.
AAGCGATTTGGCTTTGACATCCTTGCAATATTGCGTTGGCTAGCATTTTTATTTAAAGTATTTGCTTATTTTCTTTTGCCCGCACCTCACAATCGAGTAGTCTCTGCCTCCGTTGTGATATCACACTTGGCTTGTTTTGTTTATTTTTTCTTTAAGGATAAAATTTACCACAAGCCCTATTTTTTCCCCGTATGCTCTCCCCCCGCCGGTTCGACCGATCTAGGGTGACGAGAAAGGGCAAAGATTTGTGTTGGCTACTTTAATAGGCACCCAGATAAGTATCTTCATTAGAAAGGAGAAAAAGAGGCTTGACCTATGGAGCTAGTGGGGTAGAGTCCGTAGGGGGTCTTGTGGCACTTTGTGTCCTCCAGTTGAGCACCCAACAAGTTTCGAGTTTGACCCATGGAGTTAGGTGGGAACCTTGTGTTCCCATGTTGAGCACCCGGCATTCTCTCTCTAATTGAAGGAGATAGTCTCTTGGGGTAGACATCTAGAATAGTTCATTTCTTTGCAACAAACACCTTAATTCCCTAAGTCAAAGAGAGACATAAAATTTACTAAAACTTACAGGACCACCTGCATAACATTGTTACAATCATTTACATTTATCTACTTTGCAATCACTTTATTTTAACTTACTCATTTATTGGAATTAATCATGTTCTTGAATATTTGTTAAAGCAAATGAGTTGATGCTTTAGGCAAATTATTTGAAGTTGATTATTGTGACTCCATAGCCCGAGTAGAGATGACACTAATCATTTTGATTATTTGATTGTTTCTCTCTTTCATACATTAATGGTTGATTGTTAAAGGGTTTGCTTGACATTGAAATATTTGCATCACCGCATGCTGATTGTCATTTTTGTAATTTACAACTCCCAGAAAACATTCTTCAAAAAAGAACTTAGTAAGTAGGGACTACCCCCCTTGGCCTTTAGGAGTTGTGGTCTAAACGGAGGATTTTAGGACCGAGATGACAGTAGGTTCTCAACTCATAAGTTTTCCTTAGGAACACACACATCGGTTAGGAGACTTACCCGTGCCCAAATGTGTTTTAAGCGGCAACAGGGAGTCTAGGAAGTCTTGGTTCCATCTCCTTAGTTACTTGTCTCTCTACCATCAATCCTGGATCCACCTCTCACAGAAAACTACAAGGTTGGTGATAACACTCTCCATAAAATTAAAAAGATGGAAAATGAAACTATGGAGGAATTGAACAAAAATTTCAGAGATCTTGTTTCTGACCTCCATAAAGATATTAAGCCACATGATGCTACTATCCTTATCTATTATATTGAATCATTCACAGGAGATTTGAGGTATCGGCTAATAGATAAAGAACCTGCTGATTTAAATCAAGCCCGAGACTTGGCCGAAAAATTGAAAAGAATATGCAATCATCCAATAAGTCTAACATACTTGGATTCACTAGAAGAAATTATTTCTACAACAAAGAGTCTAAGGAAAAAGCTCTTGAATCAAAGGGCAAGGAATCATCTAAAGATCCTATGAAAGAAATGTCTAAAATGATGAAAACCTTGGTAACTAATCAAAACCAACAAATGGCCAATCGTGCTGCATAACATAATCATATTCAGAATAGGTTGGTAATGATAGAGAGGAAGCATGTTTCTCATGCACCAAGGAACTTTCAACATAAGCCTAACCAAATGTATCAAAAGAAAGCACCAACTCAAGAGCCTAGGATTCCAAATCAGTTAGATTCAACCAACATGGTAGAAGATGAAATTCCTTCTTATAGGCCTTGTGCTCAGTTTCATCAGGAAAATACTTGTTATATTGCAAATCAAGTTATGGAACAAGGACTCCTTGAAATTAATAGTCAGGATACATCGCCAACCGAGCCTAAATTTGTGAACATGGTAGGCCAAACCTACCATTTGTCGAACTAGCATTGGCAACATGCAATAGATTATAGTCAGGAGAAGGAATTCATTACTCAGGGTTATGGTGAAAAACCTACTCAAGAGCAGATCATAGAGATAAAGAATGATATATTCAAGGGTGATACTTACCAAAGAAAGGAGAAGTCTACACCAACTAAGCAGTATAAACCTAAGGTAACAATTTCTCCTATTATGAACCCCCTCTGTTGATGTAGAATCAAAACTTGACATGGGAATGTGGCTAAATAGTGTTAGAGTCTCAACTTATGTAATCGACATCCTTCAGATTCCTGGTCAAAAAGAGAAATTGTTGAAAGCTTTAGAAAGTAATGAAAATAAATCCCATGACATTGTCAAAAAACTGCTCTTCCAAGTAACAATGCCATCCTTGAGTATTTTCTTGTTGTCCTTGAAGATTTGCCTATAGTCCTTCACAGTGTTGATCCAAGAAGAGAAGATCACCCGTCGTTTTATGTCTCTCTTTTAGTTGATAATCTTCTTATTCATAAATCCATGTTAGATTCATGTGCTTCTTCAAACGTAATTACAAGAAAAGTAATGGAACAATTGAATCTAAGGGTTACACGACCCTACCACAATGTTTGTGCAATGGATGCAAGAGAAGTTGATGTGGTAGGGATAATCTTAAACCTACAAGTAAAATTGGCCAAGTATCCTGACATCAATATGACAATGGATGTTGTAGTAATCGATGTGTCGAATAATTGGGGAATGCTTTTGTCCAGAAAGTGGGATGCAACTCTAGGTGGACACATCCACATGGATTGGACATACGTAACTATACCTGCATTAGAGAATATAAGGGTTATACTTCATAGGGAAAAGGAAAGAAAGCGGCATGTAGAAAATCCTAAGAAACATGGAAATGAATTTGTGTATTGTACTAATAACTTTGGAAACTATGCCATCTTGTCCAACTTCTTGGCCCCTATTAAAGAAAATATTAAAAATAAAAAGGTAGATGAGGTTTGGAAAATGTATTTTGATGGGGCTTATTCCAAAGCTAGAAAGGGTGTGGGAATTGTAATCATTTCTCCTTCTAATCAAATATACAATTTTGCATTTAGATTAGAGTTTGAAGCATCAAACAATGTTGTTGAGTATGAGACATTGTTTCTAGGATTAGAAACTGCTAAGGACATGGGCATAATAATGTTGAACATAAAAGGTGATTCATACTTAGTCATCTTCCAACTTAAGAACTAGTATCAATGTAAGAGTGATAGAATAAGGAAGTATAGGAATGCTATATGGGACACCATGGACTGGTTTGATGCACTTAATCTTCAGAAAATCCCCAGAGAAATTAATGGGTTAGCAGATAAGTTGGAAGTAGTGGCATCCATCCTTCAGATGACATGATTAATGGGAATGGTAAAATAGAAATAAATTTCAGGCCTTCAATTCCTGATAATGTAGATCATTGGCAGGTGTTTAATGATGACAAACAACTCTTAATATTCATACATAATCTCCAGGAATTTGAGGATTGTAAGATGAGTTACCAGCAGGAAGATAAAGAGTATCAGGAGCATGAGGATAATGTAAGAAATCACATTCCGAGTAGCCTTATAGCTTTTGAGAAATTGTTTGACAGACAGGATCGATATAAAAATAAAAAAGAATCAATAAAGATTGGGGACTATGTAGAAATAAATATAGGTACCCACAAGAACCCCAAGTTAATATAAATTGGAAAAGGTACCTCGGAAAAGAAAAGGAATAGCCTAATCAACATAATCAAAGAGTATAGAGATGTTTTGGCCTTTATCTATAGTGAACTTAAATCTTATCAGGAAGATGTGTTTCAACACACTATTCCCCTTAAATAAGAGGCTAAAGAGGTCTAACATTTTCGAAAAAAACTTAGGCGAATAAATACTAAGTTGGCCCCTATTGTTCAGAAAGTGTTACAAAAGATGTTAGCATTGGGGATAATAACACCTACAAGACATTCATCATGGTTCCCCAACTTTGTTGTTGTTAGAAAGAAAAATGGGTCAATTAGAATGTGTATATATTTCAGGAATTTAAATACATCATGCCTAAAAGATAATTACCCATTGCTTGACATGGAAACATTGCTTCAAAGAGTAATAGGTTCAGGAATGATGTTTGTGTTGGATGGCTTTTCCAAATATAACCAAGTGTTGGTAAATAAAGAAGATCAACTTAAAACAACATTTACCACACCTTGGGGCACTTATAAGTTTTTAAGAATGCCTTTTGGCTTCTTAAATGCAGGTGCCACTTTCCAGAGAGCCATGGACTTTGCCTTTAAAGAGATCATAGGCAAAGTGATTGAAATTTATCAAGATGACTTAACTGTTTTTTCGAAAGAAAGATCTGACCACATAAGTCATCTTATGCAGGTGTTTATAAAATGTCGTAAATACGGCATTTCCTTAAATCCTGCCAAGTCAATCTTCTGGGTGGACGAAGGAAAACTGTTGGGGCACATCGTCTCAAAGGATGGAGTCAAGATTGATATTGAACGAGTAGAAGCCATTAAGAATGTCCCCTTGCCTCAGAATTTGAAGGCTCTCCAATCTTTTAATGGTCAAATCAATTTCATAAGGAGATTCATCCCAAATTTAGCGGAACTAATGAAACCCTTACAAAAATTGTTAAAGAAGGATGCTAAATTTGTGAGGACAGATGAAGGGAAAGATGATTTTAGAAATATGAAAGATGCTATATCTAAATCACTTGTCTTAATTAGTCTAGATTATTCGAAAGAGTTTCAAATTTTCTCTTTTGCCTCGGAATACACCATTGTTGGTGTTCTACTTCAGAAAAATAGTGAAGGACAAGAGAAACCTATAGCCTTTATGAGTAGAGACTTGCAACATTCAGAGTTGAAGTATACTACCATGAAAAAACAAGCTTACGCTCTTGTCAAATCCCTTAAGCACTTTAGAACTTATGTTGGATACTCCAAAATTATTGGTTATGTACCCCATGCAGCTGTCAAAGATATCATGTCCCAGCAGGATTGTCTAGTTATCAGGGGCAAATGAGTTTCAAAGATTCAGGAATATGACTTAGAAATAAAACCCACTAAGTTAATTAACGGACAAGGGCTTGCCAAAGTGTTGACTCAGGGGAATTAGAAAGCCATAGGAATGATTTGTCAGAATAGTAATCCAGAACAAAGTGTATTAGATGAGCTTCATATATTAGAGCAACAGCCTTGGTATTTAGACATCATCTTCTTCCTTCGTAACCTTACATGCCCTGATCACTTACTTGGCCATAAATGTAGAGCATTAAGGTTAAAAGCAACTAAGTATAGTTTAACAAAGGATGGTTTGGGTTGGAGAAACCCGAGCGACTTAGTACTTAGATGTGTAGATGAACCAGAGTCCAAAAGACTCATGGTTGATTTTCATGCGGGATTTTTTGGTGGTCATTTAAAATCTCCCATAAAATCCTAAGAGCAGGTTACTATTGGCCAAACCTTATTTCAAATGTGCATAAGTTTGTTAGAATTTTCCCTCCGTGTCAGTTGTTCATTGGGAAGAAAAAAATGAAAGCTTTTCCATTAAAACCAATAGTGGTCCAAGCCCCTTTCCAGTAGTGGGGGTTTGATTTAATCGGTAATTTTAAAGACAATTCAAGCAATGGTTATTCCTGGATACTTACCACCACAGATTATTTCACCAGGTGGGTAGAGGAAATACCCACCAAGAATAAAACCGATGCTGTAGTCATGGATTTCCTAGATGACAGGATTATCGCAAGATTTAGTGTGCCAGCCAGAATTATCACAGATAATGGCCCATATTTTAGTTCCTCAGAAATGTCATCCTTTTGTTTCAAATATGGAATTGTCTTATCACATTCATCCAACTATTATCCTCAGAAAAATGGTCTAGCTGAGTCAAGTAATAATAACTTAATGATCGTAATCAAGAAAACAGTTGGTGATAACAGGAAAGCATGGGATAACAAGATTAAGTATGCATTATGGACTGATAGGATTACAAAGAAGACTATTATCCTCAAGGAAATGGTCTAGCTGAGTCAAGTAATAAGAACTTAATGACCATAATCAAGAAAATAGTTGGTGATAACAAGAAAGCATGGGATAGCAAGATTAAGTATGCATTATGGGCTGATAGGATTACAAAGAAGAGTTCAACCGAAAAGATTCCTTTCAAGCTTGTCTATGGTCTAGATGTCACCTTACCAATCCATTTAAAGCTTTCAGTGTATCATAGTCTCTAGAAATTTAGCTTAGATCAGAATTCTATTCAAAACAGAGTTAACCAGTTGATTGAGTTGATGAGAATAGAAGAAAATCCCTTGACTAGAGTATCGGGAATTCAGATAAAATCAAGAGGACATTTGATAAGTCTACTAGACTTGGATCTTTTCAAGTAGGTGACATAGTTTTATTATGGGACAAATGGAGGTAAAAATCGGGAAAGAATGGAAAATTTGACAGCCTGTGGATGGGACCTTACATCATTTGCGAAGTAGAAGGCACCAATTCCTTCTATCTGAATGACTTGGAAGGGGAAATATTAAACCTTCCAGTGAATGGTCTTCTGCTCAAGATGTTCTTTAGCAAGACGGTTTGATGACTTTATTGGCATCGGTGGTATTATGGCCTACTCCTAAACTTATCCTTGCATGTATTTTATTTTTGTATCATATTGTTGTACTATAGATGTTGTATCATAGTGTTTCTTTTTACTAACTTTGAAGGTTTTTGTTGTATATTAGTTTTGTAAAATAGTATTGTTTTTTGTACATTATATTGTATACTAACTTTGTACAATAACTTAGTTTCCCAGTTGGTTTTCTTTAATATATGTGTTACTGATGGAATTTAATTTTTGTGCAGGACCTAGAGATTATAGAGTTGTCACATCCTATTTTTTATTAGAAGATAAGTCAGAGCATGTGTCCCTAGATGGAGCCAGATGTTACCTACTAAGTCATGTTTAGTTGATGGTATCAAGTGAGCCATATGAGACAAACAAACATCTTTGTTCATTCTTCAAAGTTCAAAAAGCCATTCAAGATTCTTTTGGGAATTTTTTAAAATTTTTCTTGTACCACATGTTCATATCCCCTTGGGGGAGTTGTAATAAAATGTTCTATCATGGTAGAGTAATTAAAAGTCTCGGTCTCCTAGACTTATGTATCAATTCAACTAGCCCAGAGTGTCTTTTCCCTTGGTGATTATTTGTTGTTGAATAAACGACTAATAATTTTTGAGTTTTTCACTCATACCTCCAAAGTTGGGGTGGTCGTCTTGGTATTTAAGCCTAAGGAGGTTATTAGATTATATGTATCAATGTATATAAACATGTTAGGCATTAATTTTGAGTCATATGGACATGTGCTACGCCCCCTAGGTTTATTTTTAAGTTTTGGTAAAAATAATTTTTTCCATAAACTTAGGCTATTTTTTAATAGTCTAATTGGAAAAATTATAAATGTAATAAAAGTGTGGTCAGGGATCATATTTTTCCATGAGGGTGATCATTTTCCAACTCAAAGCACCCGTTTAACCCAAAAACCCACTTTTTCTAAGTTTTAAGTGATAAATTTATCACTTTAAAAAATCTCCAAAAAATCAAAATTATTAATTAAAAAATAGAAATAATTAATAAATGGAGAAAATCCCCAAATTCCTAAATCAGTGTAATCTTGTCGGATTTGATTGAAATCAGTTTTATTGGCTCCCAATAGTGAAGGTGAGTTATACAAATGCTAAAGACAAGTTGTCCCAGTTGATGAGGGAGACAGAGAGATCATGTAGAGCTAGAGGTTGCGCCCTCTCTCCCTCTCTCTCATGTGTGGGTGATGTGGCAGAGGTTGAGTGGGTTGGTATGGTTTGGTGAGAGAGGTGGCAATCAAATTTTCAGTTTCACTCTTCCTCAACTCAGTTCAAGTTCATATAGACTCAGTCACATCTCACCTTAACTCAGAGTCTCTCTTTAGTCATGGATGCACCCCCTCTGGGCCTCTCTAGCTATAAATAAATCCAAATCCTCTCATTCCAGACTAGTTAGATTTGGATGAAGAGCTGGTGACTATTGTAATACTATTATTTTCATTTATTTGCTGAATAAAGAAGCTTTGGAGGCTATACCATGTAGTGCTTGTTTTGTGTGGATTCCCAGCATCATGCTGCAAATGTGGTAACTGCAATTTTTTCTAATTTTGTGTTGCTTGAGTTCTGGCTTTGAAGCATTCAGCTGAATCAGTAAGAGTTTAAATTTGAAAAGTAATATTACTTGCTCCTTTTATTCATATTATGTATGCTCAAGAATCTAAGTTGCAAGCCTAAATAAGATTATTTTTGCACGATCTGTCCTTTTTTTTCCATACATAGATATCCAAATCTCACGAGGTTTGTGCAAGTTTTTGTGATCTAGTTGCATGTTCCCAATAGGATGAGGTGTGGATAAATATTGATTCCATTCCTTATCCAATTATCTCAAGACATTGTCCCTCAGCGCTCCACAAAAGGGCCTCCCTTTTGCTTGTTCATTCCAACAACAAACCAATCTTCACTCCTCTTCCTCTTTTTATTAAAAAATAAAATTTTTCTTGGTTACTATGTTTATGCATGAGTGTCTAATTTATCATATTTAAAATTTCTTCATTAGATCTTATCTGTAAGCATTCAAAAAGTTAGATCTCATTTTTTCAAAGTTTTTCATATGCATCTTACATCTAATTTAAAAAGGTTTTCATTTTTACAAGTTATTGAAAGTAGATCTAAAGCTTGTTGAAATGCATAGTCTTTCCTTAAAATATAAAAGTTAAATTTTGCAATCAAAGTGCACATCATATTTTCTTCCCAAAAGGCAAGCCAAGATCCCAAGGAAAGCTTTTTTTCCTTGGTTTTTCTTATTGCTCTTTTTTGTAGTTTAACTTAGTAGTTTTTTACCAAATTTTTTTGGGTTGTCCAAAGACACTTCTAGATGGTATTTGGGCATGTTTCACTAACTCATGCTTGTATGTTTTTATTAGGTACACCAAAAAGGAGAAGGAAACTCTGCCCAATCTTCAAATTTTTGGCCATCCGGAGCTTCCTAGGGGTATCCCCTACTTCCGGGTTTCTATTTCTCAGTTTTTGTAATCCTTTGGATCCCATATAACAAGGAACAAAGAGAAATTATTATAAATATTGTAACCATGATAAATACAAATATCTCGAGTAGGCTCTTCAGATCCCACTCCCCATCCCCCCAAGGGGGATCCGTGTCTCTATCTCACTTTTTATTTTTCTTGTTTTAGTTTAGTTTAGTTCTTTTGTGCAAGATAGTATACTTTGTTAGATGTTGTAAACTTGATCATATCATTCCATATTCTATTTATCAAATTAATACTACTACTTACCCACGACTTCCTAAGTTACCTAAAAGGGGAAAGAGATGTGTGGTAGATTTAATTAGACAACTTGTCGTGTCTTTTTGTATTTCAGTTTATTTCACTTTGCATGCTAAAATTCACCCCTCCTTGATTTCTCGATTGAGCTTCACTTGAACCGAAAGAGACTATTGGATATTAACTTTTCTTTTTTAACAAACAAAACAAATCCTTAAAATCCTTAAAATTACCGAGGCTCCGTTGTGTATGCTTTGCACCGTTGTGGTTCAACTGATCAGTTGGATGCATTAAAAGCAACGTGGGTGACTAGCTTAATCAGTTTTCACATCTCAGTTAACCTCCCTAGGAGAAAATCAAACGCCTCAATTTGATCCGTTGCAGTGGCAAAATCCATGAAGGAAGCGGGAACAACTGGGCAGTGACCTCGAGACACCGTCAGGATACACCCTTGTTGGTGTAGTGTTGGACACGTCTCAGAGACTCCAACCAGCCCGCAATATATTCCTTACGGGGAGCCGCATCGGATAAGGGTTTTGGACATACTCCTCATACCTTCGGGTATATTTGGAGTTCCCTTCCCCCTAAGTTAATTCACTCATTCTCCACAATAATTTAGAACTTTCCAAGAGACAATTGCAAAACATCTTTTTATCACATATATAGTAGTCGGGCTACCATATTCTATTTTTTAGATTCAGTACATTTTTCAGCCAGCTCCCCTACATATGAGATGCTGAGATGAGCATTTATGATGGATCATTATTTACTTGATGGACTATAGTACTCTCCCATGCTAGGACTGAGTCTCAGGACACTCAGATTTGAGGACTGATGTAGCCATTTAGCCATGTGCAGAGCAGTTAGTAGTGCCCAAATTTGCATCAGTGTTTTTTCATTGGACAGATATTGATTCAGATGGAATTTTTGCATGATTATGACTCAACTTATATTATATTGTGTTGTTGTTATCACTGCTCTTATACTCATTTTGTGACATGTGTTAGCATTTAGTATCATGATCTGGCGGTCATATAAATATGTGGACTTGGATATACCTATATTATGTATTGATGTCCCTACTCAAAATTGGAAGTTCTTGATCTATACTCATTGGTTTTACCCTCCTTAGGGAGAATAGAGGCAGTCATTCCCACCATACTATGGCTTGCTAGTGTTGGTTTCATTATTCATTGTCTCCACCCATCCATTACCTTCCAATTGTGTTTCAGCCATACTTACTGTTATCACCAACCTTGTAGTTGCTTGTGTGAGGTGGATCCAGGATGGATGGTAGAGGGGCAAGAAACTAAGGCGGTGGAACCAAGACTTCCTAGACTCCCAAATGGATGGTTGTCACACGAATCAAGGCAGCCTTCACTTTATGCTATCTAAGTCCAAGACAACAACAGGGGAGACCTAGATCTACTCCCGACAGGAGAGATCAGACCTAGACACCAGAACAGATCAGCTGTGGCTTTGAGGTACGTAAGGTGTAAGGTAAATGAAAACCCTAGATCTAGGGTTTAGGTATTAGCAAGTGATGGAGATGACCACTATCTTAGGAAATGTAACTGTGACAGGGTGAGCAAGGACAGAGTTGGGACTGTCTATTACCAAGGAGACAGACTCAGTGAAAGATATGAAAGTATCAGGTAACTTGAGTTATCAAGGAATGTTGACAAAGAGAATGGGACTAAGGTCAATTTTGGGCTAGTGCTAGAGATAGGAGATTAGTACCTTTAGTGCATTGGGCAATGGAGTCAAAATCAACACAACGTTTCAGTGAACCCACTTGGGATATACCCTGATCTATGGACCCAGAAAAGGATTTGGCTCGAAAGATTCAGGTTACAGGAAAATCAGCAGAAGGAGGGCTAGCGCTAGGGTTTGGAGAGGCATATCTGCAGATCTAGAGCCACCAGGAGACTATCAGCTCAGCGTTGGAGGGAAAATGAGATCAGGATGGCCCAATCTACAAACCTAAGTCAAATTTTTTTAGGAAAGATCAGATCTGGAAAAGTCAAAATCTGATGAGGGGGCTAGGAGGCTGAAAGTCAGTTTTTCAGATCTAGGGAAACCTGGCAGGAACTAGCTTAGCGGTCCAGTTTTCAGTGAGAGCGCTAGGGTTGTTTTAGTCTAAAACTCAGATCTAGGTCAAACTGCCATGAATTTGGATAGCGTTGAGGGTGATTTGGACTGTGTGGGACCTGATCTATCAGTCTATGAAGTCAAAAATCAGAAAAAGTAAAAACCCTAGCAGGTCAAATTTTCAGTGGGGGGTCATGCAGTTTTTAGGCTTAAAGTCAGATCTAGGTCAACCAGCAGGAATTTGACCAGCATTGTAGTATATTCAGTGAAGGAGAGGCCCGATCTATGAAACCCAGAAGTGGTTTGGCCAAATACCGGACGGTTCCCATTTTTAGTACTTTTTAGGGGTTTTAGTATTTTAGGAGTTTTCAGAAAAATGGAAGGAAAAGTAGGTACAATGGCTTCAGATAAAGAGAAGAGAGTTACCTGTTGGATCATACCTGAAAATACTCGTAGAATTCTTAACAGTGATGATCTTTGCTATCCCGATCAATTATGGAAGATCCAAGTGATTTCTATGACAAATGTAAGCTCCAAGCCACCAATGCGCCCCCTACCTTGCATGAGCAAACGTCAACAATATCAGATTTTCTAAGACAAAATAAAGAAACTAAATGCTATAGAAAAGTAAAAAGAAGTAATCATAGATCACAATGAAACTAATGAAAACCCCCTGATCCAAGACGAAGATAACCGAACGAGTTGAGGTCCCCCTACAAAAATTCTCTAGCCAAAATGCCCTACTATAGACAAGACAATGATAGCAGAAAAATATAGATCTCACATGAATTTCCACAATGCTAGGAAGCAGAAGACTATCTAATCACCATTTGAGAACATTAGATGCAAAGCAGATCCAGAAAATATCCATGGAAAAATCTTTCTATTAGTCAAATCCAAGAGCCAAAGACCCTTTACAAATGAGAAGCTCTCTCCTTTAAATAGAAATGAGAGAACCACAATCATAACCGAATCCTAACCACTTTCAAAACAAGTGGCTAAGATTAAAAGATGAAATTTTCTAATCAATGGTTGAGATGAGCTCAACATACAATACATGGATCAATCTAACCATAAAGTACCAAAGTGGACTAAAACACCCATAAAGAGGGTAACCCACTCAACAAGAAATAAATGAAGCACATGGTGGGTCCAAGGAGTGCTTGACTAACTCCCTCTGGGTGTCCCCATGGCACAATAAAATAATATAATAATTTAATTATTTGACTTTATCCCTCCTTGAGGAAATCGTGAGCCTCTCAAAAGCTCTAGAAAATAATATAAAAATACCCAAAAATAGGTGTGGGCCCAATCAGGTGCTGCACCTGCTAGAGAAGGTGTGGAGGACATCACTCTCATGATTGTGACTGATGCCATGGCATTTCCTTGTCCCAGTAGCCCAAATTGATTTCTTCAATAGCCATTTAATCATTTTTTAATTTGCCTTGGGAAACGTGATCCTGCCAAAACAGCCTCCTAGGGTGCCTATGTTGTCAAACTGAGCCCACCAAGCTCTTTGGGATGGGGGTACAATGGTACAAACAAATGGCTGCACCCCCTATGCCCATACAACTCCCTAGGAGATCCAACTAAAACATCTCCCTGCTTAGACAGATCAACCTGTGAAGAAAAACTGCATCAAAGAGGCATAATGAGCCTGATCATATCTACAAGTGCCCAAAACTGGAAATAAACTGTCTCATTGGACTCAAAGAATCCAAATCCATCTAAGGTGTATACTCATACCCCTCACAGGTCTCTATCTGATCATCAATCATATCCAATAAACAATATAACCATCTATAACTGATCAGACACCAATAATAACTCAGACTATCATCCATCTACTGCAAGTGTAAAAGGCTAAGACATGCTCTACAACTTATTCAAGTAACAATCACAACAATTAGCATTCATTTCATTGGCGATACATCAACCAATACATATATAAGGCTTTATTTATTATTACTCAGACTTAGACTTTCAAGACTATACTCACTTCATAGTTGCAGCCAATTTGCTAGTGAAGGTGAAGGGTGAAAATGACAAGGCCAAGGAAAATGATGACTTCTTACTTAACATCATGACACTTTGGATAATGGAAAGGGAATACTCACTATAACGAATCTCAGACAAACAACAACACAAGGAATGGCAATGCCTCACAAATGGATGAGTTGTTTAGAGAGTGCTTATTCAACTTCGGCATCATGACTACATCAAGATTGATCCAAGTTCATTAGGACCATCATTTTTATTCTATGGCCTTTTTGGCCTATATGACCCTTTGGGACTTCACCATGCTTAAAAGCACAGCTAATTGCAGCTTCATCTGGGACATATTTATTTTTATAAGGTTAGCAATATTTGGGTACAGCATATTTTTAACCATTGCTTTTTTGGACCTTTTCTTATACTCTTCAAGGAGTATTTTAGCATTTCATTGCTCTTTCCCTCTTTACATATGTTAAAAAACACAGTTTTATAATTTTCATTTTCCATGGGCGTATATTCAATATTTCCAATACAGGTAGTACATGAGCTTTCAGTTTTAGCCAACAACATCTCAAGTGACTAGGGGAGTTCTGCACAGTGCCAAACATCGGGACAATCGACAAGAATGATTTAGGCATACAATCCAACTTACCCAAGGCAAGTTTTGTCACCAACTCAGAGCCAAGACACAATATAAACAGGGAGGCTTGTCCAACAAAAGTTCTAGTAGGGAAAAAGGTCCTCCATGCCATAAGTCAAGAAGTCGGTCGGGTTGAAAATAAACTGGAAGGTAGTGGATGGGTGGAGACAATGAATGATGGAGCCAACACTAGCAAGCCAAAAAAATGGTGGGAATGACTACCTCTATTCTCTCTAAAGAGGATTAAAACCAATGAGTATAGATCAAGAACTTCCAAGTCTAAGTAGGGACATCAATACATAGTACAAAATACATTCAAGTCCATATAATTATGACCGCCAGATCATGATACCACAAGTTACTACATGTCACAAAAAACGGTATAAGAGCAATAATAACCATAACACAATATAAAAAGCTGAGTCATAATCATGAAATATAATCCATCTGAGACACCATTTGTCCAATGAGAAAGAACTGATATAAAACTGGGCATCAATGACTGCTCTATAATGACAAAAATGGCTACATCGGTCCACAAATTTGAGTGTTTTGAGACTCAGTCCTGACATGGGAGAGTACAATAGTCCACTTATATAAACATGGTCCATCTAAAATGCTCATCTTAGCATCTCATATGTAAGAGATCTGGTTGGAAAATGTACTATGTCTGAAAAATAGAATATGGTAGCCTGGCTAATATATATGTGATAACACTTACTACTTGACTTGTGGCATAGAGGACCTTTCCTCGCTAGAGCCTTTGTTGGACAAGCCTCCGGTTGATTTGTGTCTTGGCTCTGTGTTTTCTAGAATGTGTTTGCTTAGCTGAAACAAGTAGCGCAGCCATCAATACAATGTATTTGGAAATAAAATGAGTATCATATAAAAAGCCCATTCATGAAAAGTAGTGTTTTTCAACATACGTGAATGCAAGGCTAGCTTAATGAAATTGGCTCTAAAAAATATTGCAATGAAATATCTTAAAACATTCATGAAAAGTAGTGTTTTTCAACATACATGAATGCATAAATCCTAAATGATAAAAGTCCGTATAAAAATACGTGGACAAAGGCTATGGAAAATCAAAGGCCCAAAAAGCAATGGTTCCTAAAAGTTATATCTAAAGATTACTAGCCTTACTTGTATTGAGTTGGATTGTGAGCATTTGTCAAGGTGAGTAACCACCTCTGAAGTAGTTCACCCATTTGTGAGGCATTGCCATCCCCTTTGTTGTTGTTTGTCCGACATATGGCTATAGTGAGTATCCCCTTTCCATATCCTAAGTGTCACAGTGTTGAGTGGGCAGTCATCCTTTAGCCTAACCTTATGAATTTTAGCCTTCACCCTTCACTAGAAAATTGACTACAACTATGAAGTGAGTATAGTCTTGAAAGTTTGGTCTAAGTTATAATAAATAAAACCCTATATATGTATTTGGTTGATGTGCCACCAGTGAAGTGATTTCTACTTGTTATGATTATTACTTAAATGATTTGTAGAGCATGTCTTAGCCTTTTAACACTTGCAGCAGATGGATGTTAGCCTGAGTTATATTATTGGTATCTGGTCATTTACAGGTTATTATTTTGTCTATTTGACATTATAGATGATCAGGCAAAGATCTTGAGAGGGTATGAGTATATGCCTTAGATGGATTTGGACTTTTTGAGTCCAGTGAGATAGCTTGTTTTCAGTTTCGGGCACTTACAGAGATGGTTAGGCTCATTTAACCCTTCTGGTGCAGTTTTGCTTCACTAGATGGCAAGTCTGAGCAGAGAGATGGTTTTGTTGGATCTCCTAGGGCGTTGTATGGGGCATAGGGGGTCCAGCCACTTGATTGTACCATAGTCCCCCCCTCCCAAAGATCGTGGTGGGATCACTTGGACAACAGAGGCACCCTAGGAGGTTGTTCTTGGCCTATCAAGTTTTTTGAGGCAGATTAAAAAATAATTAAATGACTACTGAAGAAATAGATTTGGTATATTGAGGCAAGGAAATGGCATGGGATGAGGTCTGACGATGACAGTGATGTCTTCCACACCTTCTCCAGCAATTGTAGCACCTAGATAGTCCCACGTCTATTTTTTGGGCGTTTTATATTATTTTCTGGAGCTTTTGGAAGCTCACGATTTCCTCAAGGAGGCACAATTTCACAGTTTAAAAAATTATATTATTTTATTGTGCCATGGGGACACTCAAAGGGAGTTAGTTAACACCCAGGGACCTACCTTGTGCTTCATTTATTTCTTGTTGATTGGGATCCCCTCTCTTTGGGTGATTTAGTCCACTTTTATGTTATATGGTTATATTGATCCATGTATTGTATGTTGAGTTCATCTCAACCATTGATTAAACATTTGTATCTTTTAATCTTAGCCACTCATTTGAAAAGTGGTTATGATTTCGGTTCTCTCATTCCTATTTAAAAGAGAGCTTCTCATTTGTAAAGGGTCTTTGGCTCTTGGATCTGGATAATAGAAAAACTTTTCTTGTGGATATTTTTGGATCTCCTTTGCATCTGGTGTTCTTAGATAGTGATTGGAAAGTCTTTTGCTTCCTAGCATTCAGGGAATTTTTGTGAGATCTATATTTTTTTGGGAATCATAGTCTTGTCTACAGAAGGGCGACTTCAGCTTGGGCGTTTGCAGGGGCTCCTCAACTCGCTTGGATTGGCTTCGCTCGTATCAGGGGGTTTCATTAGTGTCATTGTGATCTATGATTTCTTCTTGCTATTTTTCTGTAGCATTTTATTTTTTCTCATGAAGCAACAAATTTGATATGGTTGACGTTTGTTGTGCAGGAGAGAGGGCGCATTGGCTTCTTGGGGCAAAACGTTGGACATAGAACTCACTCGAAGCTTATCAAATTGATTGGGACAGTAGGGATCATCATCATCAAGGCATCTATAAGGTTTTCCAGGTAAGATCCACAGGTTAGTAATCTTCTTCCAGATCTCAATCCATTGACATCTATCTTCTTAAAATTTCACCTTAAAACCCTAAAAAATAAAAAAACCAAAAATATTGAAAAATCAGATCGCTTAATCTCGGGGAAAACCATTTCTAGGTTTCATAGATCGGGTCTTGTGATTTATTCTTGCTATTTTTCTGTAGAATTTTATTTTTTATCATGATGTATCAAATTTGATATGGTTGACGTTTGTTGTGCAGGAGAGAGGGCGCATTGGATTCTTGGGGCAAAACGTTGGACATAGAACTCACTCAAAGCTTATCAAATTGATCGGGACAGCAAGGATTATCATCATCAAGGCATCTACAAGGTTTTCCAGGTAAGATCCACAGGTTAGTAATCTTCTTCCAGATCTCAATCCATTGGCATCTGTCTTCATAAATTTTCACCTTAAAACCCTAAATAATAAAAAAACCAAAAATATTGAAAAATCAGACCTCTTAATCTTGGGGAAAACCATTTCTGGTTTTCATAGATTGGGTCTTGCCCTGAAGAAATCACCCTCAACGCTGAGATAGAAGTGGTTGGTTTGCCCTAGATCTGAAAAAATGACTTCCTAGCCCTAGCGCTACCCTTCGTGTTGCCAGTTCCTCCCTTGATCTGACTTTTTCCGGCAAACTGCTTTCTTGGGTTTGTAGATCGGGCAAATTTTCAGGTGGGTCTCCTCCAACGCTGGACAGATAGTGACTCTATTGCCATAGATCTGGCAGGCATTGATCTCCAACCCTAGCGCTATACCCTCTTTGGCCTCTTTTTCCTGTGTTTTGACTTTTTCCTGGTGACTCGGGCGCTTTGACATTGTCATATATTCTTTCGAGTCTATCCATCGTTACTAGATAGCCCCAATCCTATCCTTTCTCTCCCTGCATTGGTCACGTTTCCCAAGGCAGCGGATATCTTCACATGTTGCTAGTACCTCAACACCGAATCTAGTATTTACCTCACAGGTCACTTGTGTCCCAACTTGGCTTGAATCTCATACTTCCTAAAGCCCTAATCCAAAGCCTTGGCTCACCCAGTGACATCATCCATATATCTAGGCTTTCCATTACCTTACACCTTACATACCTTAATTCCATTTGATCTAATCTGGTGTCTATGTTTGATCTCTCCTGTCGAGAGTAGATCCGGGTCTCCCCTTTTGTTGTCTTGGGCTTAGATAACATAAAGCGAAGGCTGCCTCAATTGGCGTGACAACCATCCATTTAGGAGTCGAGGCAATCTTGGTTCCACCTCCTTAGTTGTTGGTCTCTCTACCATCCATCTTGGATCCACCTCACATAGAAAACTACAAGGTTGGTGATAACTTCAGCATTTTTTAGCACGCAAAATCTTACGAGTCCATTTTAATTTGGCACTAATTTTATTGGTTCTATTTGCATGATTTATGAGTGAGTCATTTATTTACAATTTCTTGTGCTATTTATGTTGCTTTAATCAGTTCATTTTACAAATCTCCCGTTTCCATTATTGATTAAAAATTCCTAAAAAAATTACTCATCTAAACCATCACCACTAAACCCTGATCAACCTTAGCAACTCTTTAGGGTCTACCCCCCTTGTCTTCGTTAGGAGTTTGCCTAAATGGAGGAGTCAAGAACAAGGTGACAGCCTTGACTCGAGACTTGCCCCAAGGACACATCGAGTGGCTTGAATATTTCTGCCACGTCCCCACAGGTGTGTGAAAGGCGGCAACAGTATGTACTTCATCATTGAGCTTATATATGAAGTATCCAGCCATACATATCTTGTATCAATTTCAGATTTGATTTTCAACTACATGTTCTTCATATTTTTCTATTTATGATTTTGCTAATTGGGCATGAATAAAAGGGTAAAATGTTGAGTGATTTGACATCTAAAGAAGAAGAGAAAGGGCCTGATTTTACTGCTGTTATTTTTGCTATAAAAGTACATTTTTTTCAGATCTCAATATTGATTGATAAGTTGGCCTAGAAGGGATGAAAACTCTCTCATTGGTTGGTATCCTTTCTCCTTAATTGTCGGCAAGTTTAAGGCTGTCTAAAAGTGAATTATTGTTCTTCTTCCATTGCTGTTTTGTACTTTAATTTACAGCAGTCATAGGGCAGAAAATTTAGGCACTGAGATCCAAGGTACCGTCCAGAAAGAAGGTGAAATTTCTGATTTACATTGAAGTGTCATTCCAATGAAATTTCCAACAATAGGCACATTAAGGTTAGGATTTGATCTTGTTGCATTGTAATTTTTTTATTTTAGTTAACAGAGAGTGATGTGATTGGTTACTGCTATTGTAGATCGTTGATCTGATCTTCAGATGGATGTGTTTGTAGAAATGTTATAAATATCGTGTCGGCGAATATATCGTCGAGGGTCCAAAAAGAAATTATCGGATTTATAGGCGAAAATGTTGGCAAACATCGACAATATATCAGCAAAATAAAAAATACAAAAATGCAAAAAATCACAATATATTCGAAAAAATCAGCAAATATCGCCATAAAATCGATAAAATCGACAAATATTGCGATATATTCGAAAAAAATAGGCAAATATCGCGATAAAATCACCAAAAAATCGGGGAAAATATGGTGGCGATATATTGCCGATAGATTGCCAGTGAGTTAGTATCGTGATATATCGCGATGTCGCCGATATATCGGCGATGTTTGTAACACTGGTTTGTAGATCTAGCATTCCTTTATTCATTGCTTTGATAGGAGTAAACTCAGTTTTAGTTTCCTCTCTTTGGATTTTAGTTTTTTGAGTGCAGATTTGCTTGTTATGTATTGAAAAATTAATAGCATCCAAGATATTACAGTCTATGGCCCAAGGTCAGAGCACCCAATGTCAGAGACCATGTAGAGATAGCCTTTTTAGGCTTCAATGAAAGACTTCCAAAGGCTCCAAGTTGAAACAGAAATTTTTTCTGCTTGGCCTTAGGCCTCCATAGCTTGTTGAGCCAGACATCAAACAGGGGATTAGGACACAACCATCTATAGCTATCAGTGAGCTTATACCTTTTATAAGGTTTTAGAATGGTTCCAATGCTAGTGTTCCCATCAAACAACAGGATCTGGAACCTTTTTTTATTAAGAGATAATTCAAGACAAGGCTCTTAACACTTTCCAATATCATCCTATCAGAAGTATTGAGCCTAAATTCCTTCTTTAAAATTAGCCATGTCTTCTAGTCTCTTAGCCATGCATTTTGGTGAAAATTTGAAACTTGGCACCCAAACTCACTAGCTTTGTAATCCATTTATCTACCATTTTTTCAATTCTTTGGATCACTCTGGAGTCTGTCTAGTGGCACCTTGCAAGAGGCTTGGAAGGAAAGGGGATTCATAAGAACTTCAACACTTTGTGAGGCTGAATCAAAGCCCACCCTTTGTTATCTACCTAAATGGCACTTCTCCGTTCGAGTGCCGACATTCCCTATGTTGGCACACAAAAGGACATTTATGGATTGAAGGTTGCCTAAAACACTATAGATGGGCATGTTATGAACTACATTTATCATCCATCCAGCTGGTTATTTTTACCTTTGAATATGTCAAGTGCTGTACACACCTTTTCCTATATGCAGCTCGCGTACATATGCGCCTTTTACTACAGTATGTCACGTGTTGTACGTGAGTATTTGTTATTGCATCCCGCGTACAGATCTGTACGCAGGCTCCCCTTAGAGAAACTCGCGTGTCATACGCGGGTTGCTAGTATTAATACCCGCGTACGCCTTCTTTTGACATTAAAAATAATAATTCACGATTATTTGAGATTTGTTAAACCCTTAACTATAACCATCTTAACTGTCTCAACCTCCTCAACCCTCGAAACTGCCTTATTTCACTAAGTATAAATAAAGGCCTTGGGAAGGGTATTAATGAATCATACTTGGAGAGCAAAGTTATGCTGGTGGTGTCTATCCAGAAGTCTTTGGAGCAGTGAAACTCAGAATCCTTTGGTTGCAGAGGAGTCCTTGTCTTAGGCGTTGGGTTGTAATCTTAACTCATTCACTATTGTTAATAAAGAGAATCCTTCTTCCAAATGTGTTTTGAATGTCTTTCATGTATCATGGTTTGATGAATATTTATGATTAAGCACTCTCTATATGATTTATCTAACCTGTTCTATATACATGTATAAGCTTGCACTTGGAGGATTTGCTCTTTACAGGTGAAGGAGAAACATCCCTGAAGGCTTTGGAGGAGAAGCAGAGCAGAAGAGGACAAAGCTAGGATCAACCATTGTGAATCGGGTGCGTCTATTATATCCTCTTATTTCCTTTTCTGTACTCTAGAGACGATTGCCTGCAAGTTTTATGAGTATGTTGGTAACCCCAGACCTTCGGTTATAAGGTGTTTATTCCTGTACAACACCCTTGAGCTTAGAGACAATCAGGAATATCATTATGATATACCAAAAGCATTGAGTTTTTCCTTTTGAATATTGGAACTTGAATCTTCACAAAAATTTGTAGGTAGTACATCCAGTAATCCTTTGAGAATTTGTCTTACAAGATGACCAAGAAAGACTCATTAGTAAAGTGGTTATTAACCACTTTCCCGAGCCATGTTCTGACTATGGAATGCCTTAATCAGCCCTTGGGTCATCCTGTTCTGGAGAATAACCTAGTACTTTGGCAACGATTACATACAATGTAAATACTTTGGGAGCATAGATTCTCCCTTTCCAAGATATGACATTCAAATCTTTCAGGCAATGGCCTGAAGTAATAGAAACCCTTTCTTCTTGCTTGGTAAAAAAACGAATTAAACTCTGTTGTAGATCTATATAATATATCCTACTAAATGAATCCCTTTCTATTACAACATAAAGCATACAAGTGGCATCCATGCTACGCACACAAAAAAAAATACTGATTTTATGTATTAAACTGTCTCTACGATTTTGGAAATGTAATTTTCATAGTTTTGTGTTGTTCTTTTGAATGCTCTAAGTGTGCAGAAAATTTGTTTATTTCTACCCGCCTAACCCTATAGATAGCTACATCCAAAAAATTGGTTTCTTGTTGTATAAAATAGCCTTTTACTGTTTGTTTATGTGTGTATTCATATGATTGTGTTTGTGGGACAATTTCATTCCCAACTCCCCATACATTCCAAGAGATCAATCTAATTATTTTCATTAAACCATTGAACATGTAATAACTTTGTTTTAGGCCTTCCGAAGTTATGAGAATGGTCCAGGGCAGGCCGTAATCCTAGAATCTATAAAAACAATAAACAACAGTGGCTTACAAATGTTGAAGCCCAATCAATTCTCCAATGTCTGAAGAAAGTTCAGCAGAAATCATGTTGTTTCTTAACACTCTGCACAAGATGTGAAATGTTATAAATCTTGTTGTTTAGAAGACATTCAGCAAAATCAAAT
>LPNX010718832.1:56126-67964 GCA_001517045.1 Pseudotsuga menziesii | reverse complement strand
TCCACCAAATGACCACTAAAGTAGGTCAAAGGGACTGTTAGGTACAAAATTATGTCTATATAAAGTGGGAACACTAAAATGACTCCTATGAAAAGCACAACACAAAAAATAAAGTATGGATCTAATCTAAATCCTGGAAAGCAAACTCCAAACATGGAGCGTAGATCCAAGAGAGAGATGTGCCAAGAAAATGGATATAGAAATTGTGATACAAATGGTACAAGCTTGTCAAGGTCTGCTGCAACCATCTCTCCTAACATCCAAGGATGAATGGAGGAATTTCAACATACCATTCTATTTGGAGGAAGAACTAGAAGAGGATTTGGACCATGTAATGTGTCTTTGCCTAGAGAAGGGGGGCCGTCATTGTGATCTGGATGATATTGGCTGACTATTGGTATGGGACCAGGTCTGGAAATGCCGTTGGGATCTCGCGGAAGCGGAGCTGGTCCTCCGAGTCTGCATAGTTCTAGGGTTGGAAATAAGATTGCCATCTATTTATCTCTTGGTGCCCCTATTAGATGGGAGCATCATGAAAAGGAAGCGATCCACTGAGTGGAAGACGGTCCAAGATGTGAATGTGGCTAGAGGATAAGGGAGCAGAACCAGTGCACCTTCTACAAGAATAAGGCTAAACATCTCTAGTTGGGGTACCTAAAGAAACTCACCAGAATCTGAAGCTCCCTAACAAGGTCCTTGAAAAGATAGTGGAACCACTATCGGATTTCATAGTAAACAAGGTAGTAGAAAATGAAATGCTCCTCAATCTCAACTTCCCAAAGGTGGAACACCTAGCAAATCATGTCAAATCAGTCAATTTGGTTATATGAATCTACCCTAATATTTGAGAGTCCACCCTGAACTAGACCAAAGGAATACAAAGAGTGTAAACCCAATGGTGAAGTGTGTGATGGGGCCTAACAATGAGCCTATCCCTCATATGTATGTAGTGCTTAGCGTAGAATCCATCTTCATATGTAACTTGCCTTGAGTGTTGATCTAGGTGACTTGCACAAGTTTCCTATTGATATCATCTTGGATGAATTTGTTCATCTCCTTCCTATTAGGTAAGATGTGGCTAGGTGTGTCCAAGGAGTATCTAAATGGGGGAAACCAATCCATCATAATACCAATAGAATTCAAGAGGTCTAAGACCCCCACTTACCAACACTGAGTGTAGCTTCAAGAGTTGGATGAGGTAATGGTCTCCGATGAACAATAGGCCAAGTATGGATACCATCATACCGGTCCCATCCCTTTGCCAAGTCATCGAAGCCACGAATGCAATGTAGGAGTGAAACAAGACTAAAATATAGTCTCAAGCCGAAAGGGTCGAGCACCGAACCCCGCAATTGTGATGGGATAATGGATTGTCTACTTGCATCTTATGATGTGGCGAAGGAGGAGGATCTGCAATCTCTCTAATGGGGACTAATCAAACTCTAGTAAACGGAGCCCACAAACCTATGAGCCATAGAGAATTGTGTGCGAGACAAGGATGTCCATGAGAAACATCTTGGACTACATGTTCTGAAAATAGTTACAAAAACACTATCTCTCAAGGAGGGCTCAAGATCCATAGCCCTTGTTCACTCAGGGTTGAAGGGCGTGCCATAAGCTGAAACAAGGTCTTGTGAACCACATCGTCAACAAAAAGCAAGATAAAAATCAAGACTTGGTGGAGAAGGGACCCATTTTCGTTTTGGATGTGCTTAAGTAGGAAGGACTCTAGCTCATCCATGTAGATCCTAAATAAAGTGGGGGGTAGGGAGTGTTATCCACTAAGTTGCACTTAGGTGGATTTCTAGTGAGCTGCCAAAGTTAGGAACAAGTCCTTTGTTCATTTTCAGTGCTCAGAGGTTCAGAAGACCTATCAGGGCCAATCTTGGCCCCTTTTTTTAATTTTTTGCAAGTTCATACCCTATGGGGAATTTGTAATAAGTTGATGTAGCATGATGAATTTTTGTAAAAGGCTTGGCCTACTTAGACTTGGCTATCAATGTAATACTCTAGATTATTTTTTTCCTTGTTAATTATCGGTTGTTGCACAAACGAGTTATAACTTTTGAGTTTTTCACTCAACCTCCAAAGCTGGAGTATTCGCCTTGGTGGTTAGGCATTAGGAGGTTATTAAAGTCTTGGTGTCTATGTATATTACCATGCTAGTCACATTTTTTAGTTATATGAACAATCTGCTAGGTCCCCCATAGTATTTTTTAAATTTATGAGAAAAATAAATTTTCCCGTAAACTTAGGCTATATTTTAATAGTTTAATTGGAAAAATTCAAAGTGTCATAAAAGTGTGGATAGGGGGGAAAATTTTCCATGGGGGTGCTCATTTTCAAACTTAGAGCACCCAATGTACCCCAAAACCCACTTTTCCTAAGTTTTAAGTGATTAATTTATCGCTTAAGTGAAAAATATCCAAAAAAACAAAAAAGTGAATAAAAAATTAGAAAAAGGGAAAATATGGAGAAAAATCACAATCCTAAATCAGTGGGAACTTGTCCTAGACATGTTCTAGTTAAACTAAGGATTATGTTGGGGCTAATTCGAGACCAAATCAAGATCAAATCAAGCAACTTCCAATAAAATCCATGAGGGGGCGAATTTCTCCTTAGAGGGGCACATTTATCAATGAAAAAACTCACCTCTTGTTGTATGTGTCACAGAAAGAGGCAGGGGTGATCTACCTTGTGAGATGCATTGCCTACCACCTCTAGTTCACTCTAGTTTTCCCCCAATCATCTAAAAAATATCCAACACTTGGAAAATTCGGCCCCCTTGGGGTTTGCTCTCATTTTTCCTATTTAAGCAAGCTCTTGCTCTCATTTTTCACATGGTCAGAGGACTGAAGGCTTCTCCCAAGCTATGAAGCTTTGTGCTATAATTATTTCTCTGGTTAATAGAAAGGCTTTGGAGGTCCATGGTGTATTGCATTAGTGTGTGGATGAATATTGTCACTAGCATATGAGGTAATTGTATTGCTTCTTTTTGCTTTGCTTAATGTGGTGATCTATCTGGCCTTATGTTGTTGACATATAAGGTAAATGATTCTAGTTTGATTTCATTTACTATTCTATGTGTTACCGATTAGGTTGCATCTAGTCAAAATTTCAAGAGAGCTGGCAAAGATGAACAAAGCACTTGTTCAAATTCAGAGCTCAGAGGTCCATCAGGCCTTCATGGCCTTTTTTTATTTTTTGTACCGCATGTTCATACCCCTTCGGGGAAGTTGTAATAAATGTACTAGCATGACAATTTTTTTGTAAAGGACTTGGCTTCCTAAGACTTAAACATCAATCCAATCATTCCAAGGTGTTTTTCCCTTATCAATTATGCAATGTTGAATAAGCGATGTATAATTTTCAAGTTTTCACCACTCCTCCAAAGCTAGAATGGTCGTCTTGATATGTAGGCATTAGGAGGTTATTAAAGTTCACATGTCAATGTATATGAGTGTGCTAGGCATTGATATTGAGTCATATGGACATGCACTAGGTCACCCTAGAGTTTTGTCTCATTCCAAGAAAAGTATTTATTTTTTTTCCGTTTTTATGCCATTTTTTTAATGGTTTAATTAAAAAATTTCAAAATGTAATAAAGGATGGGTCTAGGGTCCTTTTTTGGCGTACGGATGCTCGTTTTCACACTCAAAAGCATTATTTTTACCCTAGAGGCCACTTTTCCTATGTTTTGGGCAGATAAAACATCCCGAAAGGCATTATTTGGCTAACAGAGCATCAAATCGACACTTAAATGCTAAAAGTACATCAATCTGGCACTAAGGTAGAAAATTGAATAAGTCAAAATTCAATTTTTTTAAAATGTGAAATGACAAGGCATGTTGGCCCCCATGTCATACGACCCCCATCCACTTAAAAGCATTCAAAGTTTGGTTATGAATTAAGGTAACGAATGTTTTAAAAGGAAGGTGGCCTCAACCTACATAGGTTTCACGCCAACCAAGTGAGTAATGTGATAGCATGAAGGGGTGGACCCCTCTCCACATGGATTTTAAAATAAAACTTGGATACATTTTAGTGGTTTACCATATGATTCTTTGTTGATATGTGAATGGGTGGTAGAAGAGCTCACACGTGAGTGTGACGCCAACCTCATGAATTTTGACGCCAATGGAAGATTGGGTGTGTTGGCAAGTGATAGAGAGTTGGGTGAGTTAGGTGAGAGAGGTGTGATCCACGTCTTTAGCTCCACTTTCCCTCTAACTCACTTCAACTCAGTTCAACTGAACTCCTTCTACAAGTGTAGGTAGCACCCCCCTGGGTCTCTCATTTCTTACTTAAGCAGGTCACTTCTCCATTGTTAAAGATTGGAAGGTTGAACCTCTGCTTGCATACATTGTAATATTTTTCTTGAGTATTGTTAATAAAAGGATTTGGAGGCAATTTCTGTGTGGGATCTATGGATGTTTGAATGGAGTTTACTCTACATTAGTGAGGTAACTTGTATTTGTTTTCATGCTTGCCTATGTTTGCAGATTAACTTGATTTTAGAAGGAAATGGTATTTTAGTAAAGATAAAAGGTAATTCTTGATAGGTTACTCATTTATTGTAATTCAAAGAAGAATAACTGGTATATGTATGATTTCATGTTTGGATCTACATTGTTGTTGTAGTCTTTTTTTTGGTTCACACAAGTATTTTTAATCCCCATTTTCAGTGTGGGTAATCTTTAATTTCATTCCAATTCAAAACTCCTACAAAACCTGTTGTTTCATACTTTTATAGTTAGAAACAACCTTAGATTTACTTTTTATACGGTCCACCTGCCTTGGATTTGCTAGGAGTTGGCCTAGATGAAGGAGTTGAGTATCAGGTGACAACACTTGGCTTGAGATTTCCCCCAAGGTCTCACCCAGTGGCTTGAATATTTCTGCCATGTTACCCGAGGTGCAAATTAGGCAGAAACATTTTGGCATCATTGCCAGGGATAAATCTTTCTATTTCCGGAATACGACTTTTGAGTTTTCATTCTTGTTTTCACTTTGATTGATGAATGTTGTAGTCAAATAAACTTACTCAGATCATCTGGCGACTCCACTACCTTTAATTTTACCAAGGTGTTCTACAAGAAGAAACTCTGAAGGCTTGCTTCAGTTCATTCCTAAACCTGAACATGTTTACCATAGGAGGAAGATAAAGCTAGCTTCTTGTAAGATTCTTGATGATCTATCATCTGAGACAATCTTAGATATTCACCTTTTATTTGTTGATAATTCTCAATCAAATAATTTACATAGTACCATGGGTACTTTGCTTAAACCTCTGAATTATTCTGTCATAATTGGGCAGCCTCATAACATCCTAGATAAATCCATTGAGAAGGTTCCATATTTTTATGGAAACGATGCTATAATTGCTAATTTTCATTTGTTGGCTTTTGCATAGTGCTACAATAAATGGTTCCAGAACGTCAACCACGAAGATGTCAAAATGAGGTTGTTCTCCTTATCTCTTGAAGCCGATGCCTTTGAATGGTTCACCTCCCTAGACGACAATGGTATCAAGACCTTTAAAGAATTTGAAACTTCTTTCAATAAAAGATGGGGGGGGTAAGAAAGAAAAAATGAACCTCTTGGATGCCTTAATAGACACAAAAAAGGAGAATGAAACCATTAAACCATCTGATACCTTAATTCTGATATATTACAAAGAAGCATTCGAAGGATAAATGAGGTACCAAATTAGAGACAAAGAGCTTGACGACCTATAGAAAGCCATGGAAATAGATGAAAATATAGACAGAAACATGCAATCGACAGGAAATTCTAACATCCTAGGATTTGTTAGAGGCACCACATCATCTTCCAAACCTCATGATTCCAAAGGAAAAGAATAGAACCTGAGGGAAAAGATGAGGCCAAATAATCAATGAAAGAAGTAGTGGACAAGATGAAGCAAATGATGATAAACTGCACCCCCAGATGAATGCAATGTAGAATAGGATAAACAACATGGAGAAGGCACAAGTTTCTCAAAATCATAGAAATTTCCAACGTAGACAAAGTCAGAAATGGAAAAAGAAATATCCTCCCTATGAGCAGATACCTCCAAATCAACTTGAAATAAACAACATGGTTATTGATGAGGTTCTTCCCTATTATCGGCCTTGTGATGAACTTCATGAAGAATCCACTTGTCCAAAATTTTGCTACATTATGGAACAAGAACAAATGGAAATGAATAACTTTGTGGGACATCCTAGAATTCA
Source organism: Pseudotsuga menziesii (assembly GCA_001517045.1). Classification (NCBI taxonomy): domain Eukaryota; kingdom Viridiplantae; phylum Streptophyta; class Pinopsida; order Pinales; family Pinaceae; genus Pseudotsuga; species Pseudotsuga menziesii. The sequence goes on along the minus strand of LPNX010718832.1, from coordinate 61,728 downwards.
TGACTACATAAACAATGTAGGACAAGTTCATCATATTTCAAAATAAAAGTGGAGGCAAGCTAAGGATTACAGTCAGGAAAATGATAATGTTACGGATATTTTTGGTGAAAAACCTTCACCTGAATAGATTATGGATAGATACAAAGGGGTTGTTTATCAGAGAAAGAAAAACATGATCCCAACCAAGTCAAATCAGCATATGTCGAAGGTAAAAACCCCTCCCCCTTTAGATCTAAACATTGATTTGGGTAATTGGTCATCAAGTGCTAAGATTTATGCCCCTGTAATTGAGATCCTTGAAATCTCAAGTCAAAGAGATATTTTCATGAAAACCTTAGCAGAACCTAAAGAAAATATAGTTGAAATATCTAGGGAAACAATTACTGAGAAACCTGAAGAGAAACTGGTCAGTTCAAAGGAGAATGTAAAGGATAAACCTAAAGAATATTTGTCCAAGAAACAAAGTAACTTCAATGAAGATGCCCCTATTATTTTGCATAGTAGGGATCCTAATAAAGAATAACATCCTTCCTTCTATATATCTTTGATTGCAAAGAATAAATTGTTGCACAATTGCATGCTTGATTCGGGTGCATCATCGAACATCATGACTAGAAAAGTCATGGAACAAATGGGTTTAACAATATTAAGACCATATCAGAATGTATGTGCCATGGACTCAAGAGAAGTCGATGTTGTGGGTATAATTATGAATTTCCCAGTCAAACTAGTTGGATACCCTGACATAGGTGTAACCATGGACATAATGGTCATAGATGTTTCTGACAGATGGGGAATGTTGTTATCAAGAAAATGGGATGCCTCTCTTGTAGGATCTATTCAAATGGACTGGACCTATGTCATGATTCCTGTTTCTGAATATGCACATGTTAAGTTATATAGATAAAATGAAAGAAAGTATCATGTGGAAGATCCAGATGAGCCAGATAATGAATATATTTGTGAAACATATAATCTTGGAAACCATGTCATCTGTGCCAACTATCTTATACCCATCATAGAAAAGGATAATGTTGAGGAGTTTGATGAGCTATGGAGAACGAGTTTTGATGGAGCCTTTTCCAAAACTAGAAAAGGTTCCGGTATAGTCCTAACTTCACCTTCAAAAAAAAAAATCAATTTTTCTTACAGACTAGAATTTAATGTATCCAATAATGTATCAGAATATGAAGCACTAATTTTAGTCCTTGAGATTGCTAAATACATGGGTATCGGAGTGTTAAGTATCAAAGGTGATTCGGATCTAATTATTTCCAAAGTCAAGAAAACATTTGCATGTAAAATTGAAAGGCTTAAAAAGTATCAAAATACAATTTGGTCCATCATGGAATATTTCACTGCATTAGACCTTATAGCAGTCCCTCGCATGGAAAATAGTGAGGCAGATAGACTTGCAGTTGCAGCTTCAACATTGGAATTCACAGAGGAATTGGTAAAAGGAGATGGAAAATTCAAAATAAATTTCGAGCCTTCAATCCCCGATAACCTTGACTATTCTCAAGTTTTTCAAGATGATGGTCAAATCATAAGATTTATTAATAATATGCATGAATTTTTTGACTATCAGATCAACTATCAGGATGAGCAAGGTTCCCATATTGAAAAAGAGGATCAGCCAAGAAACCCTATACCCATGAATGTTATTGATTGTGAGTACAACTTTGATAAGAAGGACAAATATAAAAAGAAAGAAGCAATAAGGATGGATGATTACATAGAAATAAATATTGGTACTGAGGAAGAACCAAGAAATATAAAAATCGAAAAAGGTACTTCTGATAAAGAAAGAAAGGATTTAATAGAGCTAGTAAAGGAATACAAAGATGTGTTTGTTTTTACATATGATGAGTTAAAATCCTATCGGGATGATCTATTTCAACATACTATCCCACTAAGGTCAAAAGCTAAACCTTTTCGTAAAAAACTTAGAATAATAAATCTCAAGTTGACCTCGATGGTCCAAAAGGAACTACAAAAATGTTAGAAACTAGCATCATTGCACCAACAAGACATTCATCATAGTGCTCAAACTTGGTGGTAGTAAGAAAAAAGAATGGGCAGTTGAGGATATGCATCGATTTCCGGAACTTGAATATTTCATGCATAAAAGACAATTACCCTTTACGTGATATGGAAGCATTTTTGCAAAGAGTAACTGGATTGGGTATAATGTCTATGCTAGATGGTTTCTGAGAATATAACCAGGTGCTGGTAAAAAAGGAGGATTGACACAAAACCACCTTCACCTCACCTTGGGGAAATTTTGAGTATTTAAGGATGCCTTTTGGTCTTCTGAATGTAATTGCAACATTCCAAAGAGCCATGGAATATGCTTTCAATGAGTTAATTGAGAAAATAATATAAATCTACCAGGATGACCTTACTATTTTTTCAAAAGAAAGATCTGACCACGTAGCCCATCTCAGAAAAGTGTTTGAGAGATGCAAAAAGTTTGGCATATCATTGAACCCAGTGTTACCACCTAAGTTGTACTTGGTGGATTTTTTCAAGTGAACCGACAAGGTTTGAACAAGCACACTTGTTCATTTTCAGAGTTCAGTAGTCCGCCAAGTTTTTTCTGGAAGTCTGTTCGTTTTTTTTTGTAACACATGTTCATACCCCCTTGGGGAAATTGTAAAAATGTTCTAGCATGATAAATTTTTATAAAAGGTTCGGCTTCCCAGACCTAAGCATCAAGCCGACTAACCCAGAGTTTTGTATCCCTTGGTTATTATTGGCTATTGAACAAACGACTAATAATTTCTGAGTTTTTCACTCACACCTCCAAAGATGGGGTAGTCGTCTTGGTGGTTATTAGAGCCTCTGTGTCAGTGTTTTTAAACGTGCTAGGAACTCATTTTGAGTCATATGGACATGTGCTAGGTCCCCCTAGAGTTTTCTGGGATTTCGAGAAAAATATTTTTTTTTCCCGTTTTTAAGCCATTTTTAATGGTTTAATTAAAAAACTTGTAAATGGCATAAAAACTTGATTCAGAGGCAGAATTTGGCATAGGAATTCTTGTTTGACACCCAGAGCATACTCTTTACCCCGGGGCCACTTTACATGAGTTTTAGGTAGCTTAAACATCTCGGAAGGCATTATTTGGATAAAGTTCATTAAGATGGCATTTTAATGCTAAATTATGACATATTATCACTATAGTCAAAGGTTGAAAAGTCAAAATATTAAAATATTAAGGTGATGGGGTGACATGGCATGGGTCCCCTAAAGATTGTGACCCTCTCCATGTGAAGTTAAGAACCAAACTTTGGTTAAAATATTTGAGTGGGGAGTGTTTTGTTTTAAGAGGTGACGTCAACCTACATGGGTTCCATCGCCAACATTGTGAATATTGTGAAGGTAGCGAGTAGCATGGGGAGTGGACTCCTCTTCACGAGGGAGTTAAAAGGAAAACTTTGGATATATTTTACAGTTATCGTTTACCATTTTTTGGTTTAACCCATGGCTCAAGTCATTGAATCTATACGGATGTAGTGGCATGTGGATTGTTTCTTCATAGTTAGAGTGTGGGACACACTTATGAATAGTGAATGGGTGGTAATGTAACTCATCTTTAAAATGACATCACATACCATGGGTCATATCTACCATATGTTTATCTCTTGTTTGGAGCTCACGTCATGTTGAGCTGTACAATCACGTGAGGTGGGTGGAGCATGTGATTGATGGTGAGTAGGATTGGTAGGTGGAGTGAGGTTGCCTACCTCATTTGAGGTGGCACCTCCTCCATACCAACACTTCAGTTAGAATAGTAATCGCCCCACCGATTCCTTAGATCACTCAAGCTCAACTGAGCTTGATCTTCAGTGTTGGTGATGCCTCCCTGGGTCTCTCATTTCCTATTTAAGCAGGTCACTTCTCCACTATTAGGGATTGGAAGGTTGAACCACTGTTGGCATACATTGTAATATTTTTCTAATTATTTGTTAATAAAAGGATTTGGAGGCAATTTTGGTGTGGGATCCATAAATGTTTGGTCAGTGTTGTCTTTGTTATAAATCATTAAGGTAACCTGTATTAGTTCTTTCATATTTGTAATTGTTGGGATTACTTGTTGCTATCACATATATAGTAGCTAGGGCTACCATATTCTATTTTCGGATACTAGTACATTTTTCATCCAACTCCCCTACATATGAGATGCTGAGATGAGCATTTATGATGGATCATTATTTGATTGATGGACTATAGTACTCTCCCATGCCATGATTGAGTCTCAGGACACTAAGATTTGAGGGCTGATGTAGTCATTTTAGCCATTTGCAGAGCAGTTATTAGTGCCCAGATTTGTATCAGTGCTTTATCATTGGACAGATGTTGGTTCAAATCGATTATTTACATGTTTATGACTCAACTTGTATTGTCTTGTGTTATGGTTATCATTGCTCTTATACTCATTCTTGTGACATGTATTAGCATAAAGTGTCATGATCTGGCGGTCATATAAATATGTGGACTTGGATGTATTGATATTATGTATCGACCTCCCTACTCATACCTGGAAGTTCTTGATCTATACTCATTGGTTTTACCCTCCTTAGGGAGAATAGAGGTAGTCATTCTCACCATACTTTGGCTTGCTAGTGTTGGTTTCATTATTCATTGTCTCCACCCATCCATTACCTTCCAGTTATGTTTCTTACCCGACCTACTATCTTGACTTGTGGCATGGAGGACCTTTCCCCACTAGAGCCTCTGTGATTGGATAAGCTTCCCTGTTTATTTGTGTTTCGGCTCTAAGTTACTTAGGTTGTGTTGGCTAAACCTTAAACAAGTAGCGCTGCCATCAATACAATGTATTTGGAAATGGATATCTTATGAAAAAAGCCCATTCATGAAAAGTAGTGTTTTTAAACATACATGAATGCAAGGAAAGCCTAATGAAATTGGCTTTGAAGTACAATGAAATGAATATCTTAGAACATTCATGAAAAGTAGTGTTTTTCAACATACATGAATGCATAAAGCCTGAAATAATAAACCAGCGTAGATCCAAATTCTAGGCTCTATCAAGCGCCGAGAGGGATCGAATCTCTTTTTAGGTATCCATCCATTTGATTCAAACCAAAAGACACATCTTTTTATTTAAGGTTCACATATAATATTTTTATTATTAATATTTAATATTATTTACAACCGACATATAATATTTTTTATTATTTTTTATTTTATTAGGAACGAACATTACAACATTTTCCCATACATGGTTTTAAACCACATGCAAGACCCTCCTACAACCATGGGTTGTTTAAAAGGCCTTGCACATGGTCTTAAAACCATTTGCAAGGCCCTCCTAAACCATGTACAATAAAACCATGGGTTGTTTAGGAGGCATTGCAAATGGTTTATAAATCATGTACAATAAAACCATGGGTTGTTTAGAAGACCTTGCACATGGTTTTAAAACCATGTTCACATGGTTTGAAAACCATGCACATGGTTTATGTGCAAGTCCAACATTTTTTTGAGGATAATTCAATTTTTTATTTTTTATTATTTTGTTAGATAGGAACATTACAACATCTCCCCCATATTGTGTTTTTTCGTGACCCACGTTTT
>LPNX010718832.1:0-55480 GCA_001517045.1 Pseudotsuga menziesii | reverse complement strand
TGATTGATCTTCCAAGCACGAATTTCATCTAATCCGTTCGCAAGATATTGACATTTGTTTCCATCAAATACACAAGAACTCACATGTTTATTCTATCTCCTCTATGTTCATCAACAAGAAAAATTACATATTTGTACAGCGATGATATTTTTCTCAACCATCAGACATCAGAATTTTTATCAAGATGGACAACTATTACAAAACCCAGATGCTTGTATAGCTCCATTTTTATAATTATATAAGCAAATATCAATTCCTATTCATTACTTCAAAGGCTGCGGCAAAAAATTAGAATCTGAGTGTTTGGGAAAAGGCTGCGGCAAAAAATAATAGTTTCTTGTAAAAAAAATAATAGTTACTTTCACTATTATTTTTTGCGGACATGTTAGTAACGTTACATCACGTTACAAGATCTCTCTCATAATATTCACTTTCACTATTATTTTTTGCCGACATGTTAGTAACGTTACATCACGTGACAAGATCTCCTCCATCATATTCACTTTCACTATTATTTTTTGCCGACATGTTAGTAACGTTACATCACGTGACAAGATCTTCCCCATAATATTCACTTTCACTATTATTTTTTGCCGACATGTTAGTAACGTTACATCACGTGACATCACGTGACAAGATCTCCCCCATACTGGGCTGTAGAGCGCCTCTCGATGCAAAAATCTGTGAAATAAATACACGAACCAAGGATATGAAAAACCAAAGGCCTAAAAAGCAATGGCTCCTAAAGTTATATTTAAGGATTGCTGGCCTCACTTGAATTGGATTGGATTGTGACCATTTTTCAAGGTGAATAAGCACCTCTGAAGTAACTCACCCATTTGTGAGACATTGCCATCCCCTGTGTTGTTACTCGTCCGTCATATGCTAGAGTGAGTATTCCCTTTCCATATCCGAAGTGTCACAATGTCGAGTTGGCGGTCATCCTTTGCCCTAGCCTTCTGAATTTTTATCCTTCAACCTTCACTAGCAAATTAATTACAACTATGAAGTGAGTATGATCTTGAAAGTTTGGACTGAGTTAGAGTTAATAAATGTAAACCTTATATATTTTGTTGATAAATCGCCAGTGAAATGACTGCTACTTGTGATGATTATTACTTGAATGATATATAGAGCATGTCCTAACCTTTGAACACTTGCAGCAGATGGACGACAGCTTGGATTATATTATATGGTCATTTATAGATTATTATCTGGTCTATCTGAGTATATTGGATATTGTGGATGATCATGCAGAGACATATAGGGTGTATGAATATGCACCTTAGATGGAATTGGACTCTCTGAGTCTAATGAGATAATTTACTTTTAGGTCCGGGCAATTGCAGAGATGATTTGGCTCAGTGTACCTTTCTGGTGCAGTTTTGCCATACTTGATGGCCTATCTGAGCAGGGAAATGATTTTCTTGGATCTCCTGGGCCGCTGTATGAGGAAGGGGGTGTCCAGCCACTTGTTTATACCATATAAAACCCCTCTCAGAGATCTTGGTGGGATCAGTTGGATAATGCAGGCAACCTAGGAGGCATTTTTTGGCATGTCACGTTTCCTAGGGTAGATAAAAATAATTAAAATGGCTACTGAAGAATTCGATTTGGGATACTGAGGCAAGGAAATGGCATGAGATGAGTTCTGATGATGAGGATGATGTCTTCCACTTCTTCTCCAGCAGTTGCAACACTTGGATGGGCCCACATCTATTTTTTGGGCTTATTATATTATTTTCTGGAGCTTTTGGAGGCTCACGATTTTCTCAACGAGGGCATAGTTTCAAAGCTTAAAAATTATATTATTTTTATTGTGCCATGGGAACACCCAAAGGGAGTTAGTTAACACTCCCTGGACCCACCATGTGCTTCATTTATTTTTTGTTGAGTGGGATCCCCTCTCCTATGGTGATTTATCCATTTTTATATTATATTATTGTATTGATCCATGTATTGTATGTTGAGATCATCTCAACCATTGATTAGAAAATTTGTATCTTTAATTTTAGCCACCCATTTGAAAAGTGGTTAGGATTTGGTCCTCTCATTCCTATTTAAAGGAGGGAGCTTCTCATTTGTAAGGGGTCTTTGGCTCTTGGATCTGGATAATTGAAAACTATTCTTCTAGAATTTTTTTGGATCTCCTTTGCATATGGTGTTCTTAGATGGTGATTGGAAAATATATTGCTTCCTAGAATTTGAGTATTAGTTGTGAGATATATTTTTTCGGGAAACATTGTCTTGTCTATAGGAGGGCGACTTCAACTTTGGCATTTTTACAGGGGCTCCTCAACTCGCTTGGCTTGGATGTGTTTTGTATCAAGGGGTTTTCATTAGTATTAATGCGATCTATGATTTCATCTTGCTATTTTTCTATAGCATCTATTCTTTTCTCATGACGTAGCAAATCTGATATGGTTGACGTTTATTGTGCATGAGAGAGGGCACAGTGGCTTCTTGGGGCAAAACATTGGGCATAGAAACTCCCTCAAATCTTATCAATTTGATTGGGACAGCATAGATCATCACTATCAAGGCATCTACAAGGTTTTCAAGGTAATATCTATAGGTTAGTTCTTCTCTTTTAGATCTCAATCCATTGACATCTTCATTTTATGTTAAAACCCTAAATATTAAAAAATAAAAATTTTTTATGGCTCAAACCGCTTGAGTTCTTGACAAACCATTTCTGGGTTTTGTAGATCAAATCAAACCCTAAGTGGGTCTTCAAAAACGTTTTTCTAAAATTGCTTCATTTGGCTCAAATCCCAAGGCATTGTTCTCTAAATTCTAGCGCTATCCTTCTTGTTGCCTTTTTCTCTTGCGTTTTGACATTTTCCTTGTGGCTCGAGTGCTTTGGCATTGTCATACCTTCTTTTGAGTCTATCCATCGATACTAGATAGCCCCAATCCTATTCTTGCCCTCCCTGCATTGGTCACATTTCCCAAGGCAATGGATATCTCAATCTTTTGCTAGTACCTTGATCCTAGATCCGGTATTTAGCTTACAGGTCACTTGTGTCTTGAACTTGGATCAAATCTCACATCTTATAAACCCTGATCCAATCCCTAGTTCACCTAGTGACGTCATCCATAGATCTAGGGTTTTCTCAACCTTACACCTTACGTACTTCAACTCCATTTGATTTGATCTAGTGTTTACATATGATCTCTCATGTCAGGAGGAGATTTGGGTTACGCCCATTGTTGTCTTGGGATAAGACAACATCAAGTGAAGACTACCTCGATTGGTGTGACAATCATCTATTTGGGAGTCAAGGCAATCTTGGTTCCACTTTCTTAGTTGTTTGTCTCTCTACCATCCATCATGGATCCATCTCATATAGGCAACTACAAGGTTGGTGATAACACTTGTCTTGATAAAGAAATTTTCATTTCGCTAAGAATAGGAAGTGATTCTTGTTAGGTTACTTCTCATTGTGAAATGTATTAGATTAGTAAGTTTTATATGATTTCTTGTATGGATCTGTAATGATGCTTAGCTTCTTATCATTTCACACAAGTGCTTTTAATCCCCTTTGCATTTTGTTGAAGGTATTTTACAGGAAACTCGAGCTGGAGCATTTGATGAGCGAGTGGGCTCTCCCTCTTCACCATTAATTTCAAAAAAAGAAGCATCATCCCTCGGATCTCACCAAAGGAGGTGTAACCATCCCTTTTCTACTTCTTGCTCCATCCGGTTCTATCACTTCTTGATCCAAAAAATTTCAAGTTTACTTTGGTTATTGTTACTTTGTTGATATCTACACTTTAAAGACATTTTTAAAGTACTTTTAAACTCCTAAGTCTAGATCTTGTTGAGTGATTAAATGTTTTTTTTTCTTTGAATCTTAGATCTAGCTCTCTTTTTGCAAGTTCAAAGTTGAAATTCAAAAGTACTCGGTTAAGAGGTTGTTATCACATATATAGTAGCCAGGCTACCATATTCTATTTTTCAGACACAGTACATTTTTCAGCCAAATCTCTTACATATGAGATGCTGAGATGAGCATTTTTGACGGATCATTATTGTATTGGTGGACTATTGTACTCTCCCATGTCTGGACTAAGTCTCAGGACACTTAGATTTGAGGACCGATGTAGCCATTTAGTCATTACAAAGCAGTTATTGATGGCCAGATTTATATCAGTACTTTCTCATTAGACAGATGATTGTTCAGATGGATTATATGCATGATTATGGCTCAGCTTTTATTATATTGTGTTACGGTTATCATTGCTCTTATACTCATCTTTGTGACATGTATTGACATGTATTGTCTTGATTTGGTGGTCATAATTATGTGGACTTGGATTGTATTTGTATTATATATTGATGTCCCTACTTAGACTTGGAAGTTCTTGATCTATACTCATTGGTTTTACCCTCCTTAGAGAGAATAGAGGTAGTCATTCCCACCATTGTTTTGGCTTGCTAGTGTTGGCTTCATCATTCATTGTCTCCACCCATCCATTACCTTCTAGTTTAGTTTTCAACCCAACTGACTTCTTGACTTATGGCATGGAGGACATTTTTCCTTGCTAGAACCTTTGTTGGACAAACCTCCCTGTTTATAGTGTGTCTTGGCTCTGAGTTGGTAACAGAAATTGTCTTTGGTGAGTTGGAGTGTATGCCTAAATCATTTTGGTTGGTTGTCCCGATGTTTGGCACTGTGCAAAACTCCCCCTAGTCACTTGAGATGTTGTTGGCTAAAACTGAAAGCTCATGTACTACTTATATTGGAAATGTTTATATTCACCCATGGAAAATGAAAATGCTAAAGCTGTGTTTCTTAACATATGTGAAAAAGGGCAAGAGCAATGAAATGCTAAAATACTCCTTGAAGGGTATAAGAAAAGGTCCAAAAAAGAAATGGTTAAATATATGTTGACCTTATAAATTTGAATATGTCTCGGATGAAAGCTGCGATTAGCTGTGCTTTTAAGCACTGGTGAAGTCCCGAAAGGGTCATATAGGCCAAAAAGGCCATGGAAATAAAATTGATGATCCTAATGAAACTGGATCAAGCTTGATGTAGTCATGATGCCTAAGTTGAATAAGCACTCTCTAAACAACTCAACCATTTGTGAGGCACTGCCATTCCTTGTGTTGTTGTTTGTCCGACATTGGTTTTAGTGAGTGTTTCCTTTCCATATCCAAAGTGTCATGATGTAAAGTAGAAAGTCATCCTTTGCCCTAGCCTAGTAAATTTCATCCTTAATCCTTCACTAGCAAATTGACTACAACTATGAAGTGAGTATAGTCCTGAAAGTCTAGTCTAAGTAAGAATAAATAAAGCCTTATATATGTATTTGGTTGATGTACCGCCAGTGAAATGATTGCTACTTGTTGTGATTGTTGCTTAAATGATTTGTAGACCATGTCTTATCCTTGTAGCACTTGCAGCAGATGGATGATAGTCTGAGTTATATTATTGGTATCTGGTCATTTACAGGTGATTATATTATTTATTGGATATGGTTGATGATCAGGTAGAGACCTGAGAGGGGTATAAGTATACACCCTAGATGGATTTGGACTCTATGAGTCTAATGAGACAGTTTATTTTCAGTTTCAGGAACTTGCAGAAATGATCAGGCTCATTTTACCTTTCTGATGCAGTTTTTGCTTCACAGGATGATGTGTCTGAGCAGGGAGATGTTTTATTTGGATCTCCTAGGGTGTTGTATCGACATAGGGGGTGCAGCCACTTGTTTGTACCATAGTACCCACATTCCAGACAGCCTGGTTGTCTTAGTTTGACAATGCAGGTACCCTAGGAGGCTATTTTGGCAGGTTCACGTTTCCCGAGGCAGATTAAAAAAATGATTAAATGGCTATTGAAGAAATCGATTTGGGATACTAAGGTAAGGAAATGACATGGTATGAGTCATGATGATGAGAGTGATGTCCTCCATACCTTCTCCAGCAGTTGCAGCACCTGATTAGGCCCACACCTATTTTTTGGGCATTTTATATTATTTTCTAGAGCTTTTGGGAGGCTCACGATTTCCTCAAGGAGGCACAAAGTCAAAGAATTAAAATACTTTATTATTTTATTGTGCCATGGGGCATCCATAAGGAGTTAGTTAACACTCCATGGACCCACCATGTGCTTCATTTATTTCTTGTTGAGTGGGATACCCTTTTGTTGGGTGGTTTAGTCCACTTTGGTACTTTGTGGTTATATTGATCCATGTATTGTATGTTGAGCTCATCTGAACCATTGATTAGAATATTTTATATTTTAATCTTAGCCACTCGTTTTGAAAGTGGTTAGGATTTGGTTATGATTGTGGTTCTCTCATTTCTATTTAAAGGAGAGAGCTTCTCATTTGTAAAGGGTCTTTGGCTCTTGGATCTGAATAATAGAAAGATTTTTCCGTGGATATTTTCTAGATCTGCTTTGCATCTGATGTTCTCAAATGGTGATTGGATAGTATTCTGCTTCCTAGCATTGTGGAAATTCATGTGAGATCTATATTTTTTTTGCTATCATTGTCTTGTCTACAGGAGGGCGTTTTGGCTGGAGCGTTTTTGCTGGGGAACCTCAACTCGTTTGGTTATCTTCGTCTTGGATTAGGGGGTTTTCATTAGTGTCATTGTGATCTATGATTACTTCTTTTTGCTTTTCTATAGCATTTAGTTTCTTTATCTTGTCTTAGCAAATCTGATATTGTTGACATTTGCTCATGCAGGGTAGGGGGCGCATTGGTGGCTTGGGGTTTACATCCGTCATAGAAATCACATGGATCTTCCAGAATTGATCGGGATAGCAAGGATCATCGTTGTTAAGACTTCTACAAGCATTTCTAGGTACGATCCAACAAGTAATTCTCTTCTCTTTAATAGATCTAAATCCATTGTACTTGTTTTCCTTCCATTTTTTTAAAAATCCTTAAAATACTAAAAAACCCTTAAAAAATACAAAACCCGGGAACCGTCCATTATTTGGCCAAACCATTGCTAGGTTTCATAGATTGGGCCTCCTCGTCACTGAATCTACTGCAACGTTGGTCAAATTCTTGTTGGTTTGACCTAGATCTGAATTTTAGTTTGAAAACTGCATAGCGCCCCCATTGAAAATTTGACCTTCTAGGGTTTTGACTTTTTTTTTTATTTCTGACTTCATAGACTGATAGATCGGGTCTCACACAGTCCAAATCACCCCCAACGCTGTCCAGATTCATGACAGTGTGACCTATATCTGAGTTTTAGACTGAAAACAACCCTAGCGCCATCACTGAAAAATTGGACCTTTCCGGAGTTTACTGTTTCCGAAATCTGACAGGTTAGGCTGATAGATCAGGTCCTGAGCACTCTAGAACACCCCTAACACTGAGCTAGATCCAGCCTGCTTGCCCTAGATCTGAAGAAATCAGTTTTTCACCCTCTCAGCCTCAATCATCAACTTTGACTTTTTCCAATTTTCCTTGAACCAAGTGTGTAGATCAGCCCCTTCTGGTCCCATTTCACCTTCAACGCTGAGCTGGTTGTCTGTTGGTGGCCTCAGATCTACAGATTTGTCCCATCCAACCCTAGCGCTAGCATTCCTTGACTGAATTTCTTCCCAAACTGAGACATCCGAACCAAAACACTTATCTGGGTCCACAGATCAGGGTCTACCCTAGGTGGGTTCACCTCAACACTAGGTGTATACTGACTCCATTGCCCAATGCACGAAAGGCACTGATCTCCCATCCTTAGCGCTAGCGCTGAATTGACCTCTTCCCCTTGAAATTGGTTGTTCCTTGATGACTTAGACAATCACACCTGTTCACCTTTTTCATTGAGTCTGTCAGCCAGGCACTAGATACTCCCGACTATTTTCTTGCCCATCCTGCCTCGGTTACGCTTCCCAAGGCAGAGATCATCTTATTTAGTTGCTAGTACCAAAACCCTAGGTCTAACCATTTCCCCCAAAGGTCATCCGGTTACTGCTTTGGATCAGCCAATATACTGCTGAAGTCCTGATCCATTTACTGAATCCGACTGTAGATATAGAGTTTTTGAACACCTTACACCTTACGTACTTCAAAGTTTGTTTTGATCTGATCTGGTGTCTAGGTTTGATCTCTCCTATCGAGAGAAAATATGGGTCTCCCCCATTGTTGTCTTGGACTTAGACAACCTAAAGCAAAGAATGTCTTGATTGGCGTGACAACATCTATTTGGGAGTCTAGGAAGTCTGGGTTCCACCTCCTTAGTTTCTTGTTCCTCTACCATCCATCCTGGATCCATCTTGTACAGGCAGCTACAAGGTTGGTGATAACATTTTGGCGCCGTTACCGAGGAGGTAGAGGCCTACCCTGGTTCGACATTTTTCCTCAAGCTATACTCCCGTTCTCTTTGCCAACATTTTGGTGCCGTTGCCGGGGAGGTAGAGGCCTATCTTGGTTTGAAATACCTCACCTTTCCCTACGACATATCTTTTATTGGTGAATTACTTGTGTGTTTCACCTGGCGACTCCACCTTGCGACTTCACTGAGGACCGTACCCAACGTATTAATCTTAAGTTCTTAGAACATCCCATTCTTCACAATGAACTCGAATTTATTTGTCCAATTTTTCAACGAAATCAAGGAAAATCCAACCAAGCTTAAAAGAAAACTTCTATCTCGTCTGGACTTCTCTGAAATCTATGAGGCACCTCATCCTATGCCAAAAAGATACATTAAAGTGTTGCCTCGTTTCTTTGCAAATTCAACCAAATCAATTGAAAGCCACTTGGATGCTTGTTGGTGTTATATGGAATCCATGGGGGCAGAACATGAATATGTCTATATGCGATCCCTTTGTGAATCCTTAGGAGGCAACGCCGATTATTGGTTATTGTTGTAATCTCACAGATCACAGAGGGTTACCAATAATACACATTTAAAAGCATACAGACATATCAGAGACAAGAGACAAGAACACATAAGTGGAATAACAGATTATATTATGATGAAAGGGTCCATACAAAACATAAAACTGAACCGAGTTCTCATCTGGCTCAGCAGCCTAATATATATGATTTACAAACAGTTACAAATAACTACCTATCGGTTTGGTTAACCGACACGACCTTATGTGGCCGACCTAATCTCTAATTAGTCAGTCGATCGACTTAGTCGACTTATTGACTTAGTCAGCTTACCAACTAATTCCTCCAACATCTCCCCCACGAACAAAACTGTTTTTCATCTCGAAGAAACAAGGAGGTACTAAAAAATACATTGCATGTCTAGGTAGTTATTTCCTTGTTCTGATTTTTATGGGCTGTGAGGTCGGATAGTTGGCCATTTCTGTACACAGACTTCCACAATTGCTTCTGCTGTCACGGCCAGCTGATGTTGGAATTCTGTCCAACTTTGTAGTACTTTCTGGATGTCGATGGTTAATGTTGTAAGGCTTGATAGTGTTGACATCTTCTCTTGAATGGAAAGGTCTGCTATCCTTTCCATGTCGGGACCCATAAACTGGTCCTTCTCTTTTGCCGTCTCCAGAAGTCTTTTCATCTGCGGACAGATGGTGTCTAATCTGTCAAAGCTCGGGTGTGCCTGCTGCACCCACTAGTGTGCTTGTCGCTCGAGCTTCTACAGTTTGGCTATTTCGAGCACGATTTGATCTTCAACAGTGCTTCTCAATGCTTCTTCCGTGCTTTTTCTTTTCTCTAGTGCTTGAATTTCTTGTCTAGTTTGTCGGGTTTGCTGGAAGACTTGCCCGTAATAGGCAGGCCAGTCTCGTAGTACCCCTTCTATTATGACAGACTCCTCTATGTGATCTTGAAGCACTTTGTAAGCTTCGAAGAAGGCTATGTGCTGCTGCATCAGTAGTCGAGTTGTTTCTTCTTTTTCCTCTTCTCTTGTGTTTTGCATCTGTGTCTGTAGTGCCGACATCATGCTTTCAAATAGCTAATAGGATTTCTCTAGAGGCTTGTCGGTGTCGACCTCTGTTGATCCTGGTATCACAGATTATGCAAGGTTTCTGCATTTTATTAGGAACTCGACTTGTTCTCTTTCATTGTCGTCGAGCTCCTTGCGTCTAGTCTGGCTCCTTGTTTTTGCTTTGATAGCCAAGGTTTCTAAGAGTTGTCCCAACTCTCCATCCTTCAGCTTTGTTGCGTCGATTGCAGTGGTCGACCCAAGTTGGCTAATGTGGACCATTGCCACTTGTGATTGATGGTCCCTCTTCTTTCTGTCTCTCTTCCTCTTGTGCTTTTGCTCTGCTTGCTGCTGTACTTGTGCACCTGTAAGAGTTAGATTTTTCGGTGGTTGATTTTTCGGCAGTGGATTGTCTAGTTGCTATCCTACAGTGGTTACAGGGACTTCTGGTTGGGGCTGCGGGGTGAAAACTGCAGCTGGGTGTGTATCTGGTGGATTTTGTGTCGAGGGTTTAGATACAGATGTTGTTGGTACCGATGGTTGCGGCACAGGTGGTTCATATGTGCCCATGGAAAATGAAAATGCTAAAGTTGTGTTTCTTAACATATGTGAAAAATGGCAAGAGAAATGAAATGCTAAAATACTCCTTGAAGGGTATAAGAAAATGTCCAAAAAAGCAATGGTTAAATATATGCTGACCTTATAAATTTGAATATGTCCCGAATGAAAGTTGCGATTAGATGTGCTTTTAAGCACTGGTAAAGTCCCAAAAGGGTCATATAGGCCAAAAAGGCCATGGAAATAAAATTGATGATCCTAATGAAACTGGATCAAGCTTGATGTAGTCATGATACCTAAGTTGAATAAGCACTCTCTAAACAACTCAACCATTTGTGAGGAACTGTCATTCCTTGTGTTGTTGTTTGTCCGACATTGGTTTTAGTGAGTGTTTGCTTTCCATATCCAAAGTGTCATGATGTTAAGTAGGAATTCATCATTTTCCCTAGCCTGGTAAATTTCATCCTTCACCCTTCACTAGCAAATTGACTACAACTATGAAGTGAGTATAGTCCTGAAAGTCTAGTCTGAGTAATAATAAATAAAGCTTTATATATGTATTTGGTTGATGTACCGCCAGTGAAATGATTGCTACTTGTTGTGATTGTTGCTTAAATGATTTGTAGAGCATGGCCTTGTAGCACTTACAGCAGATGGATGATAGTCTGAGTTATATTATTGGTATCTAGTCATTTACAGGTGATTATATTATCTATTGGATATGGTTGATGATCAGGTAGAGACCTGAGAGGGGTATGAGTATACACCCTAGATGGATTTGGACTCTATGAGTCTAATGAGATAGTTTATTTTTGGTTTCGGGCACTTGCAGAAATGATCAGGCTCATTTTACCTTTCTGATGTAGTTTTTGCTTCACAGGATGATGTGTCTGAGTAGGGAGATGTTTTATTTGGATCTCCTAGGGCATTGTATGGAAATAGGGGGTGCAGCCACTTGTTTGTACCATAGTACCCCCATCCCAGGGAGCCTGGTGGGCTCAGTTTGACAACGCAGACACCCTAGGAGGCTATTTTGGCGGGTTCACATTTCCCAAGGCAAATAAAAAAATGATTAAATGGCTATTGAAAAAATCAATTTGGGTTACTGAGGCAAGAAAATGACATGGGATGAGTCATGATGATGAGATTGATGTCCTCCACACCTTCTGCAGTAGTTGCAGCACCTGATTGGGCCCACACCTATTTTTTGGGCATTTTATATTATTTTCTGGAGCTTTTGGAAGGCTCACGATTTCCTCGAGGCACAAAGTCAAAGAATTAAAATACTATATTATTTTATTGTGCCATGGGGAACCCATAGGGAGTTAGTTAACACTCCATGGACCCACCATGTGCTTCATTTATTTCTTGTTGAGTGGGGTACCCTTTTGTTGGGTGTTTTAGTCCACTTTGGTACTTTATGGTTATATTGATCCATGTATTGTATGTTGAGCTCATCTCAACCATTGATTAGAATATTTTATATTTTAATCTTAGCCACTCGTTTTGAAAGTGGTGAGGATTTGGTTATGATCGTGGTTCTCTCATTTCTATTTAAAGGAGAAAGATTCTCATTTGTAAAGGGTCTTTGGCTCTTGGATCTGAATAATAGAAAGATTTTTCCGTGGATATTTTCTAGATCTGCTTTGCATCTGATGTTCTCAAATGGTGATTGGACAGTCTTCTGCTTCCTAGCATTGTGGAAATTCATGTGAGATCTATATTTTTTCTGCTATCATTGTCTTGTCTACAGGAGAGCGTTTTGGCTGGAGCGTTTTTGCAGGGGGACCTCAACTCGTTCGGTTATCTTCGTCTTGGATCAGGGGGTTGTCATTAGTGTCATTGTGATCTATGATTACTTCTTTTTAATTTCCTATAGCATTTAGTTTCTTTATCTTGTCTTAACAAATCTGATATTGTTGACGTTTACTCATGCAGGGTAGGGGGTGCATTGGTGGCTTTGGGCTTACATCCGCCATAGAAATCACGTGGATCTTCCAGAATTGATCGGGATAGCAAGGATCATCGCTGTTAAGACTTCTACAAGCATTTCTAGGTATGATCCAATTGGTAATTCTCTTTTCTTTAACAGATCTAAATGCATTGTAACTGTTTTCCTTCCATTTTTCTAAAAATCCTTAAAATACTAAAAAACCCTTAAAAAATACTAAATCTTGGAACCGTTCGATATTTGGCCAAACCACTGCTGGGTTTCATAGATCAGACCTCCCCCTCACTAAATCTACTGCAACGCTGGTCAAATTTCTGCTGGTTTGACCTAGATCTGAATTTTAGTCTGAAAACTACATAGCGCCCCCACTTAAAATTTGACCTGCTAGGGTTTTGACTTTTTCTGATTTCTGACTTCATAGATTGATAGATCAGGTCTCACATAGTCCAAATCACCCCCAACGCTATCTAGATTCATGATAGTGTGACCTAGATCTGAGTTTTAGACTTAAAACAACCCTAGCTCCATCACTAAAAAACTGGACCTTTTCGGAGCTTACTGTTTCCGAAATCTGACAGGCTAGGCTGATAGATCAGGTCCTGAGCACTCCAGAACACCCCTAATGTTGAGATAGATCCAGCTTGCTTGCCCTAGATCTGAAGAAATCAGTTTTTCACCCTCTCAGTCTCAATCATCAACTTTGACTTTTTCAGGATTTGACCTTTTCCAATTTTCTTTGAACCAAGTGTGTATATCAGCCCCTCCTGGTCCCATTTCACCTTCAACGCTGAGCTGGTTGTCTGTTGGTGGCCTCAGATCTACAGATCTGTCCCATCTAACCCTAGCGCTAGCATTCCTTGACTGAATTTCTGCCCAAACTGAGCCGTCTGGACTAGAACACTTATCTAGGTCCACAGATCAGGGTCTACCCTAGGTGGGTTCACCTCAACGCTGGGTGTATACTGAATCCATTGCCCAATGCACGAAAGGCACTGATCTCCCATCGTTAGCGCTTGCCCTGAATTGACCTCTTCCCCTTGAAATTGTCTATTCCTTGATGACTCAGACTATCACATCTGTTCACCTTTTTCATTGAGTCTGTCAGCCAGGTACTAGATAGTGCCGACTATTTTCCTGCCCATCCTGCCTCAGTTACGCTTCCCAAGGCAGAGATCATCTTCTTTAATTGCTAGTACCAAAACCCTAGATCTAACCATTTCCCCCAAAGGTCATCCGGTTACTGCTTTGGATCAGCCAATATACTGGTGAAGTCCTGATCCATTTACTGAATCTGACTGTAGATCTAGAGTTTTTGAACACCTTACACCTTACGTACGTCAAAGTTTGTTTTGATCTGATCTGGTGTCTAGGTTTGATCTCTCCTTTCGGGAGCAGATCTGGGTCTCCCCCATTGTTGTCTTGGACTTAGACAAACTAAAGTGAAAACTGCCTTGATTGGCATGACAACCATCTCTTTGGGAGTCTAGGCATTCTGGGTTCCACTTCCTTAGTTTCTTGTTCCTCTACCATCCATCCTAGATCCATCTTACAAAGGCAGCTACAAGGTTGGTGCTAACAGAGGTTTAAAGAGCTTTCAATTTATTTATTTGGAATTTAGTGCTTGAGAATTTCTTGTTATTCTCTTCAAGAGGAAAGAAAATATCCTAAGAAGGAAAGCTAGGAAGCTTGCCTTACTTAGTTTTGTCATTTGGTTGTTACTTAGAATTTTGTTTTTGGCAAACTTTGGAAGTTTTCCCAAAGCACTCTTAAAGTGATTTTGGGCACACTCCACTGATATTTGTTGAATGTTTTTTGTAGCTTTGCGATAAACGAGAGGGAAACTCTGGCAAATTTTTACAATATCAACAAAAACGAAGACAAACAAAGATTCCCCTCGCATAACAATTATTTTTTTTACAAGTTGTAATCCTTTAGATCCCAATTTGAGGACCAAAGTGCACTTTCTTCTTCATCATTGTAAAATCAAAATAAAGTTTGAGTAGGCTCATTAGAGCCCGGTCCCCATCCCCCATGGGGGGATTTGTGTCGGTGTCCTTTTTTTGTTTTCTTTATAGGATGTTAGTGTAGTTGTCTTCCTTTATCATTTCATGCTTTCTTTAAGTTTTTTTTTGTAAGAGTAATCTGAATACTTACCCACTATACTATACCTAAGTACTGAAAGGGAAAATATTTGAGCAGTGTAGTAATTAGAGAACCTCCAGTTTCATGCATTCTTTGAGTTTAAAATAAACCCCCTTGCTGTCACGAGTACAGGTTCATGGAAAAGGGATTTTTCGAGTACTGAATCTGAAAAGAGACTCTTGGGATTTATCTTTGTAATTAGAAAAAACTTGTTTTAAAACATTTAAAATTTACAAGGCCTTAATCCCTGTATGCTCTACTTCCACTGCAGTTTCGTTTGATCAGTTGGTAGTATCAGAAAGGAATTTAGGTGACTAGCTTAATTAGTTTTCCACTTTAAAATAATTCTCCCCAGGTGAAAATCCAACGCCTCGAATTAAGCTGTTGCGTTGGAAAAATCCACAAAGGAAGCAGGAACAACTAGGCAGTGACTTCGGGACATCGTTAGGCTACGCCCTTGCTGGTGTAGTGTTGAACAAGTCTCAGAGACTCCAACCATCCCACATATTTCTTGCAAGGATCCCCATCAATTAATGGTTTTGGACATACTCCCCATACCTTCGGGTATATTGGGAGTTCCCATCCCCTAAGCTAATCAAGATCATTACCACATAAATAAAATAAACCAACAATTTACCCACCACTTAATCCACTCATCTAATTAATCTTAAAACTTACCAACAAGACATTGCAATACTTATCTGAGACTACAACATAAACCCTTATACACAAGCACTCCATTTCACTAGCACTGCTCTTCCTCATTTTATATTGCTTAAATCAATTTCTGCATATGGTCATGAATGGTGTTTGAATGATAAATGTTTTTTTTGTTATAATTCATTTCTGCAGTAACTCATTGTTAAGATCTTAACTCTTTTCACACTTAACTCCTAGATTCAATAATTTATTTCATAACGTAAAAGCCTTAGATTTTACTTTTCTTAGGGTCCACCCTCATTGGATCCACTAGGAGTTGGCCTAGACGGAGGAGTTGAGTATCAGGTGACAACAATTGGCTCGAGCTTTCCCCCAAGGTCACACCCAATGACTTGAAGATTTATGCCATGTTACTCGAAGTGCGAATCAGGCGGCAACATTTTGGCGTCGTTGTCGAGGATAAATCTTTCTATTCCTAGGATACGACTTTGTTTTCCACTTTTTTTGTTTTTGTTTTGTTTGGTGAATGTTAGAGTAGATCTTTACTTTTCATCTAGCGACTCCACTAACCCTTTTTCTCTTATAAGTTTACAAAGAAAAGAAAAAATTTATTTTTTGTGAGTGTTTAAATGCATATTTTTCTTCTCACTTTGGTGCCTCCATTGAAGGGATAAAACCCTGTTATCTCAAAAAACTTGTGAAGATTTGTTATGTGTAGATGAGCACATGCGACACATTGATATTTTTTTTGAAGCTCATTAGTTGATGGCTCCACCTGTTCAGTACAAAGTTCCATGATTATACCAAATACACATTGTTGATTTTTTATATGGATGAACTGAGGAAGCAATGTGGTGCTCAGATAGTCGAGTTGTTTCATCCCATCGACTTCTCAAACATCCCAGGTTTTCCTAACTTTGGTCATGGTGTGGGGAATATATATAAATGGCTTCCAGTCTTTCATGGAAATTATGGTGGTTCAACCATCTGGCATGTCAAGTATTTCCTTCACTTGATGGTTGACTCCAATGTGCTTTATGAAGACAATATGATGGAAATGTTTGCTAGTACTTTTCAAGATGAGGCCTATTGTTGGTTCTATCAGGGCCTCCCTAATAAGTGCATAAACTCCTTTCCAAGCTTCCTTTGGATGTTCTTAGAGCAGTGGCATGATGGTAGGGGTAGCATGAATGGTTTGGAAATATTTATTGAAAATATATTTTCCTTCTACTTATTTGGGACAAAGTATCATACAAAAACATATGGTGGGCCTTTTTCCATGATACAAAGTGTTGAAGACTTGGAATTGCTTCTAGAAGATTTAAGTGAAGAAGAGGTCCATGATAATCCCATTGAAGAACTTCCTCATGTTGTCACAGACAACGTTGAATGTGTGGAAATCCCTCTAAGTTATTTTAGCAAGGAAGAGATTAAACGACTTATTAAAGAATATGATGCCTCTCTGAATACACAACAGGATTCTGAAGATAGGCACATCCGTGAAAATCTCATTGAAGAAGTTTATGAAGAAACCTCATCCAAAGACATATTTGAAAACCATCCTCATGTCACATCAACAAAAAATATGGAGGATCTTTACTCCAAGCTCAATGCAGCATCTTTACCCCAGTGGCCACTTTCACTAACTTTTGAGCAGCTAAAACACACCGAAAGGTGTTATTTGGCTAACAGAGCATCAAAATGGCATTTAAATGCTAAATTCTGAGAAAATGCACTAAAGTCAAATAATTAAAAAAGTAAAAAATCAATTAAATTTTGATTGGGATGACATGGAGGTGGGTTCCTCATGCCATGCAACCCACTTCAAAGTGTAATGGCAAGCAAACTTTGGGTTAAAAGGTAGTTACAAATTGTTTTATGAGGAGTGGTGACGTCACCCACATGGGACTCATGCTAATACCAAGTTAGGTAGCGATTGGGTGATATGGGTGGACCCCTCTCCATATAATAAAATTAAAAAAAAGCATTTAGTATATTAATGTTTGAAATATATCATATGTTTGAATTAAAGAGGAGATCATGAAGAGGAGATCGTGAGAGGGAAGACTCGCGCTAAGGAGAAAGTTTCGCTAAAGTGGGCGAGGTTGGACCCCTCCCCATGCGTTGAGTAAAAAAAATAGAAAACATGGTATATGATTTGGTTTAAACCAATAAAATACTCTCGAATATTTAATTCAATCCTTCATTCTCAATGCCATATAACCCAGGTGAGGAGAAATCTCGCACATGTGGAGAGTTTGGTGGGATTTTGGGGTGTGTTGGCAAGTTGGTAGAGGTTGTTGGAGTTTGGTGAGAGAGGTGTCAATCACCTCATCTGTTCAACTCAGTCCATGTTCAGCTCAACGCAGTTACACTCCTAGTTGATCTTCAGTTGGTTGGTATCCCCCCTGGGGCTGGGTTTTGTTATAAAAGCGAGGCCTTCTTTCTCAAAAAAGAATGGAAGCAACGAACCTCTGCTCATATGATTGTAATTGTTTATCTTTTTCATGAATAAAGTTGAGTCTTTGGAGGACAATCTGTTGGTGCAAGAATTTTGATGGTGAATGTTTGTCTTATAATCAAGGTGATATCTGTGTAGCTTCATTATTGTTTATGCAAGTTTCATTATCTATCTTAGAAGATTATATTCTAATCCATAGAGTAGGCATTTGAAGGTTAAATTTGCTTACTTATGTGTAGTTATATAAGATCTAAGAGTTGCATTTTGTAGTCGGTTATACTTATGCGCTTTTGTTCTTGTTTAATTTACCATACTAGATATAATCACTTGCTTAAAGGTGTTTGTAGCTTTGCTGATCACCAGACGTGAAGTAAAGATCAGATCTTAGTTGCATCTTATCTTTCTTCACTTTATTTTTATGAATCTAATGTTTCTTGTTCCACAGGCTCTCTCCTTTCTCAAATTTGTTTAAGCTTAGGCTTGAGATCTTCCTTCTTCGTCTTCAAAATTAAAAATCTTATTCTTTTTGGTTACTTTCATTTAACAAGTAAATCTTATGCTAAAGTTCATCATTTTATTTACTTGTTTGATTAGATCTAAGAAGTGCTTTGTTTCATAATCAAATGCTTAGATCTAGTTTCTCTTTCCTAGTACTCAAAGTAATAAAATCTTTCTATCTTTCGGCAAGTACTAGGTTGTATTTTCTTATTGTATTTTATTTACTAACCCAATAATTTAAAAATACATAGCTTGCTGTTTTTTTCCTTTTCGTGATAGGGTAAGCGAAAATGCTGGCGAAATTTTGAGGTTTCAAGCTCCTCAAGTCACCTCTAATTCCCCCTTCCTCATTCCCCTTCTCTGGAAAGATTTATAAGCCTTTTTTATCACTTTACAAGATCAAAAGGGAACCCCATTCATAAAAAATCATATTGTAATAAAGTTAATAAAAAGCAAGTGGGATTATGACTCCCACAACCCCCTTCCCCCATTTGAGGGAAGCCTGTATCGCCCAGTGTGATTGATTTTTGATTTACCTCTTTATTTTAAGTTCTAGATTAGTTCAGGGTTTTGCATCTAGTTAGATCTATTTTCCAATATTTATGTGCTTGCTTTCTTTGTAGATATAACCCAGTCTTGACTTCCTGAGTAAGGCTTTGTCTTGAAAGAGATCCCTGACTGTAGTTTCCTTATATGCAAAGTTGATGAACTGCTTAGAATAAATCACAAGAACACAATCCGTCCTTAACGAGATGTATAGATTAGTACATTTGTTATTCGTTACTCACTAAATCAGAACAAACATTTTTCCTCTACCATCAATGCTCTACCCATCGCGGCTCAGTCTGACACTTGGGGATATCAAAAGTGGTATTGTGCATTCATTAATCACTCACATCTAATTAATCAATTCACATTAACAAAATTTACAACCCTCAAACATTACGGAAATACGGTATAACAAGCCTAAGAAGTAGTGGGAAAATTCTTCATGAAAAGCGGGAACAATTAGAAAGCGACCGTGGGGTCCCATTAGGCTGCATCCTTGTTGGTGTAGTGTTGAACACCCACCCACAACTCCATCTAACCCACATTTTTCCATGCATAGCCACTCTCATTAGAGGAATTTGGGGGTCTAAAATGGGCCTCCTAAGGAAAATAATAAAATAATAGTTAAAATAATAAAATAATATTGATTAATTTTGGAGGAAGAAAGAAAAAAACTACTTTTTGTGTTCGTATTTTCGACATATCTCCCTGTGTTTTTACTCAAATTTCGATTGGGAGAGCTCATTCGATGCGGAATTTGATTCCGCATCCAACGAGTACCCACACTGCATACTTTTGACAGACCTCGCTACACCAAAAACAAGAAATACCTGAAAAACGTGATGATGATGTCATCATCACCATCACATTTTTCCAGGTATTTCTTGTTTTTGGGGTAGCGGGGTCCATCAAAAGTATGCATTGTGGGTACTCATTGGATGCGGAATCAAATTCCGCATCCAACGAGCTCTCCCGATCGAAATTTGACTAAAAACACAATGAGATATGTCGAAAATACGAACAAAAAAAGTAGTTTTTTTTAATGACAAATATGTCAATTCAACCATTATGGTTGACTTATTTTATTGAAATTCTATTGGTTCTTGAATTCCAACTCACAAAAACTTATTTTGGCACGTTTTCTTATAAGCCCCATTTTAGACCCCAAATTTCCTCTAATGTCTCAGAATCTAGACATATTCCCAGTACCTCACGATATATAAGGATTCCCCTTTCTCCCTTAATTTACTCATCATTGAATAAGATTAAAACTGACCAAGACTCCACTTGCAATACATTTACAGCTTTAAACAACATTAGACTCCATTTGGCACTGGCACTATCTTCAATTTCATATTTTGCTTTCAAGTCATTTACGTTATAATTGCCATATCTATTTTCATGTTGTTGTTATATTAATTTTACTGGTAAATAGCTTGTTTCGGTAGCGATTTATCAAAACTCCTAACAAAAACAATTCACTCATAACTCAATAAAATATAGAGCCTTAGCAACTCTTTAATAGGGACTACCCCCCTTGGCTCCATTAGGAGTGGCCTAAACGGAGGAGTTAGGATCAAGTGACAGTACCTGACTCGAGACTTGCTCCCAAGGACACACTTAGAAGCTTGAAGATTTCTACTGTGCAAAATCCCCCCAGGTGCATGAGAGGTGGCAACATTTTTAGTTGTCGTTGCCGGGGATAAATCTTTTTATTCCCGGGTTACGAATTTTTTTTATTTTACTTTGTTTGATGAATGTTTAGATTAGTTATTTATTTTTCATCTAGTGACTCCACTAACCTTTTTTTTATATACTTACAAAGAAAAGCAAAAGAAAATATTTTGTGAGAAATTTTAATGCATATTTTTATTCTCACATGGCGACTCCATTGAAGGGATAAAACCCTTGCTTCTCATATAAATTGTTGAGTTTGTTGTATGTAGAGATGATCCCAAGCAACACATTAAAAAACTTCAAAGCTCATTATTTGACAGCTCCTTTTGTTCAATATAAAGTCCATCTCATGGTTACATCGAGTACATGCTGCTAATATCAGAAATGGATGAGTTAATAGAGAAATTGGGTATTCATATCACCAAACAGTATTATGCTATTGATTTCTCAAACATCTCAGGTTTTCCTAACTTTGGTGATGGTGAGAAGGTTTTATATAAATGGCAGCTAGTCTTTCACGGAAATGGTGATTCAACAATCTGGCATGTCAAGTCTTTTCTTGAATTTCTAGCCGATTTCAATGCTCTGTATGAAGACACCATGATGCAAGTGTTTGTTTGTTCCCTTTAGGGAGATTCCTGTTGTTGGTTTTATGAGGGCCTTCTAAATAAGTGTATCACCTCCCTTTGTAGCTTCCTTTGGATATTTTTGAAACAATGGCATGATGGTAGGGGTACTATGAAGGGTTTGGAAAATTACTTGAAGCAATTTTTACCTTTTATTTTCCAAACATAGAATATCATAAAGAAGAGCCTCCTCATTTCACCACAGTAAAAAGAATTGAAGATTTAGAGCTACTACTTTATGACTTTAGTAAAAATGATGACAGTTTCATTTCCCATCTGCATTATAAAGAAAAAATTACAGAAATACTTGAGGAGCCTGTTATCACCAACCTTCTAGTTGCCTATGTATAATGGATCCAGGATGGATGGTAGAGGGGCAAGAAACTAAGGAGGTGGAACTAAGACTACCTAGACTCCCAAATAGATGGTTGTCATGCCAATCAAGGCAGTCTTTGCTTTATGTTATCTGAGTCCGAGACAACAAAGGGGGAGACCCAGATATACTCTCGACAAGAGAGATCAGACCTAGACACCAGATCAGATCAAGTAGGCTTGAGGTACATAAGGTGTAAGGTAATTGAAGACCCTAGATATGAGAGATAAAACTAAGTGGACTAGAGCTTTGGATGAGGGATTCAGTCATATGAGGGTTGATCTAGAGTGGAATACAAGTGACTTATAGGGGTATTACTAGATCTAGGGTTGAGGTACTAGCAACTGATGAAGATAACTGCTGCCTTGAGAAACGTAACCGAGACAGGGTAAGGACAGATTTGGGACTGTCTAGTACCAAAGGGATAGACTCAATGAGATATATAATAATGTAAGATTACCTGAGCCACCAAGGAGCAATCAACTTTCAGGGGAAAGAGGTCAAGAGTGGGCTAGCGCTAGGCTTGGAGATCAGTGCTTGTTGGGATTTGGGCAATGGAGTTAGTATTTGCACAGCGTTAGAGTGGGCCCACTTGGGATATGCCCTGATCTATGGACCCAAGAAAGTGTTTGGTTCGAAAAATTCAGTTTGCAAGGGAAACCATCAAAAGGGGGGCTAGCTCTAGGGTTCGGAGAGGCAGATCTGTAGATCTAGGAAAACCCGGAGACCATCAGCTCAGCGTTGGAGGAGAGATGAGATCAGAATTGTCTGATCTACAAACCCAAGTCATAAAATTTCAGAAAAAATCAGATCTGAAAAAGTCAAAATCTGATGAGGAAAGCTAGGATGCTGAAAGTCAATTTTTCAAATCTAGGGCCACTTGGCAGGAACTAGCTCAGTGTTGGGGGTGTTCTGGAGTGAGGAAGACATGATCTACAAACCCAAGTGATTATTTTCCAAAAAAAGTCAAATCTAGAAAAGTCAAAATTTCAGTAGGGGTGCTGGGGTTTGAGCAGTTAGAAAGTCAGATCTAGGGCAAACCAGTCACAATCTGGACAACGTTGAAGAGGATTTGGTGAGAGGGATTCTCAATCTACAAAACCCAACAGTGGTTTGTAGAAAGATCAAGCGGTTCCCTGATTAAGTATTTTTTTGGATTTTTATTATTTAGGAGTTTTTCAGAAAATTTGAAGAAAAGCAGGTACAATGGATTGAGATCTGAAAGAGAAGAGAGTGACCTATATATCTTACCTATAAGTTCTTGTAGATTCCTTTATGATGATGATCCCCGCCATCTTGAACAATTCTGAAAAATATGAGTGAGTTCTAGGACCAATGTTATGCTCCAAGTGACCAATGCACCCCCTATCCTACACAAGCAAATGTCAACAATATCAGATTTGTTGTACCACAAAAGAAAAAACAAGATCTACATAAAAGTAACAAGATGTAATCATAGATCGCAATGAAGCTAATGAAAACCCCCTGAAACAAGACGAAGACAATTCGAGCGAGTTGAGGTCCCCCTGCAAAAACACTCCAGTTGAAAATGCCCTCCTGTAGACAAGACAATGAGCCCAAAAAAATATATAGATATGACACAATATTCCGAATGCTAGGAAGCAAGAGACTTTCCAATCACCACCGAAGAAAATCAGATGCAAAGCAGGTCCAGAAAATATCCACAAAAAAATCTTTCTATTATTCAGATTCAAGAGCCAAAGACCCCTTACAAATGAAAATCTCTCTCCTTTAAATAGGAACGAGAGAACCAAAATCCTAACCACTTTCAAAACGAGTGGCTAAGATTAAAAGATAAAATGTTCTAACCAATGGTTAAGGTGAGCTCAACATACAATACATGGATCAATATAACCATAAAGTACCAACGTGGACTAAATCACCCATAAGGAGGGTACCCCTCTCAACAAGAAATAAATGAAGCACATGGTGGGTCCATGGAGTGTTAACTAACTCCCTCTGGGTGCCCCATGGCACAATAACATAATATAATATTTTAATTTTTTGACTTTGTGCCTCCTTGAGGAAATCGTGAACCTCCCAAAAGCTCTAAAAAATGCCCAAAAAATAGGTGTGGGCCCAATCAGGTGCTGCAACTGCTGGAGAAGGTGTGGAGGAAATCACACTCATCATCATGACTCATCCCATTTCATTTCCTTGCCTCAGTAGCCCAAATCAATTTTTTCAATAACCATTTAATCATTTTTTAATTTGCCTCGAGAAATGTGAACCTGCCAAAATAGCCTCCTCGGGTGCCTGCGTTGTTAAATTGAGCCCACCAGGATTTCTGGGATGGGGGTACTATGGTACAATCAAGTGGCTGCAACCCTATGCCCCATACAGTGCCCTAGGAGATCCCAATAAAACATCTCCCTGCTCGGACACATCATCCTGTGAAGCAAAACTGCATCAAAAAGGTAAAATGAGCCTAATCATCTCTGCAAGTGCTTGGAACTGAAAATATGCTATCTCACTAGACCCAGAGAGTCCAAATCCATCTAGGGTGCATACTCATACCCCTACCAAGTCTCTGCCTGATCATCAACAATATCCAATAGACAATATAATCACCTGTAAATGACTAGATACCAATAATATAACTCAGGCTACTATCTATCTGCTGCAAGTGTTACAAGGCTAAGACATGCTCTACAAATCATTTAAGTAACATTTATAACAAGTAGCAGTCACCTCACTAGCGGTACATCAACCAAATACATATATAGGGTTTTATTTATTATTACTCATACCAAACTTTCAGGACTATACTTACTTCATAGTTGTAGTCAATTTGCTAGTGAAGGGTGAAGGCTGAATTTTGACAAGGCTAGGGTAAAGGATGACTTACCAACTTAACATCATGAGACTTTGGATATGGAAATGGAATACTCGCTATAACCACATGCCGGACAAACAACAACAGAGGGAATGGCAGTGCCTCACAAATGGTTGAGTTGTTGAGAGAGTGCTTATTCAACTTAGGCATCATGTCTACATCAAGTTTGATCCAGGTTCATTAGGATCATCAATTTTATTTCCATGGCCTTTTTGGCCTATATGACCTTTTGGGGACTTCACCAGTGCTTAAAAGCACAGCTAACTGCAACTTTCATCCAGGACATTCAAATTTATAAGGTCAGCAATATTTGGATATAGCATATATTTAACCATTGCTTTTGGGACCTTTTCTTATACCCTTCATGGAGTATTTTAGCATTTCATTTCTCTTTCCCTTTGCTTGTATATGTTAAGAAACACATTTTAGATTTTACATTTTCCATGGGTGCATATATAAACATTTCCAACATAAGTAGTACATGAGCTTTCATTTTTAGCCAACAACATCTCAAGTGACTAGGGGGAGTTCTGCACAATGCCAAACATCGGGACAACCGCCCAAAATGATTTAGGCATACAATCCAACTCACCAAATGCAAGTTCTGTCACCAACTCAGAGCCAAGACACACTAGAAATAGGGAGGTTTGTCCAACAAAGGTTCTAGCGTGGAAAAGGTCCTCCATGCCATAAGTCAAGTAGTAAGTCGGGTTAAAAACAAAACTGGAAGGTAATGGATGGGTGGAGATAGTGAAAGATGAAGCCAACGCTAGCAAGCCAAAGAATGGTGGGAATGACTACTTCTATTTTCCCTAGGGAGGATAAAACCAATGAGTATAGATCAGGAACTTCCAAGTCTAAGTAGGGACACCAATACATAATACAAATACATCCAAGTCCATATATTTATGATCGCCAGATCATGATACTAAATGCTAGTATATGTCACAAAGATGACTATAAGAGCAATGATAACCATAACACAATAAATGCTGAGTCATAATCATGCAAATAATCCATCTGAACCATCAGCTATCCAATGAGAAAGGACTGATATAAATATGGGCATCAATAGCTGCTCTGTAAATGACTAAATGGCTACATCAGTCCTCAAATTTGAGTGTCCTGAGACTCAGTCCTAACATGGGAGAGTACAATATTCCACGAATAAAATAATGATTCGTCAAAACTGCTCATCTCAGTATCTCATATGTAAGAGATTTGGTTGAAAAATGTATTGTATCTAAAAAATAGAATATGGTAGCCCAGCTACTATATATGTGATAATAGATCCCTTGATTGAAAATATGGTCATAGACCCTCCTCATGTTTTCATGGTATGCAACGTTGAGGATTTGGAGTGTTCTCAGGTCCATTTTAGTAAAATGATAACATTTTCTCAGGCTGGCACCATGATGAAATCATTACAGAGATTGACACTTATAAAGAAATTCATAATGACTATAAAATGTGTGATGACACTTCCCCATGTTCTTCACATGGCGCTGAAGGTTGGGAAAGTTGGGTCCCCTGTGATATCTTTGAAACCTAGCTTTTTAAAGGAGATTGTTTTAAGCAAAATGAGGAGTGTAACTAGGGATTTGATACTAGTTATGAGGCATATTTCATATCTGACATAGATGGCGATGATGACTATTGGACTTTTATTGAAAATCCAACCTATGATACTTTTGAAAATATTTTTGAAAATCCCATCTATGATATGTTGAGCGAGGGGAGTGTTTATTCAGAAATTTGTGGAAGTCCGATCTATGATATGTCTAGCGAGGGGAGTGTTTATTCAGAAATTTGTGGAATTCTGATCTATGATGCATCCAACAAGGGGAGTGTTTATTCTGAGACTTATGAAAGTTGTAAAGAAGAGCAGTAAGAGTTTTCTTATGATCAGTAAGAGCTGTATTTGAGTATCTATAATGAGGATTCGGAGAAGCAATGCAGTGAAGAATCAGATTGGGTGCAACTAGTTGAAGATTTTTTTCAGCCATCATCTTCACATACAGATGTTCCTTATGATTTGGAGCAGTTTGGGGCTTACGCACAGAGTTATCAGCGGATAAGCCCTTGTGATGAGTATGATGATCTACCTCATCATACAAATGTTTACATCAGTCCTATCCAATCTTGGATAGAAGAAGCCTGCAAGAGGACTTACCAATTTGGGAAACATTTTGATGACCTTCTCCATGGCTATAATCTCTTGTCTAGCCCTCCCATCTTGGAGTTTCATGTAGGTTTGCATTTTTTGAAAAATGTCTCCTTACTTTGGCTGGTAACCAAAGATAAGGCAAAAAATATTAAATTTGCTAAAATGCTTAGATGGTTACATTGGATATTTGATTTTACTTAAAATTTTATTTTGTTATGCTTAAAGTAGGAAAATAAGCTCCTTAAAGTGAACATTTACTTTCTGCATTTTATTTTAGTACTTTGGAAGAATACTCTCTTTCATTAATTAGTTTTTTGTCCCTTTCAATAAAGCAACTTTTGGATCATTGGTTCTTTTCATAAAACTTGTGCTACTAAGATTTTTTTTGTCAAGTTGAGATGTTTTTACAGATTATAAAAACCGAAGATTCTGGTGTTCTTGTATGCTCTCCTTTCCTAAGAGACTATATCGAGCACACATCCCGCAGTTGGAGACAGATGTTATCACCTAAAGTTACACTTAGGGGATTTACAGTGAGTTGCCGAAGCCTTGAACAAGTCAATTGTTCATTGTCGGTGCTCATAAATTCCGTGGTTACATAAGGACCAGTTATGGTTTTTTAATAAAATGTATGTTCATACCTCTTGGGGGCGTTGTAATAAATGCTCTAACACAAAAAAAAATTTGTAAAGGACTTGGCTTCATAGGACTCGGCTATCAATCTGATTATTCCAATGTTTTTTTTTTCATTTTCAATTATGGAATGCTGAATAAGCAATATATAATTTTCGAGTTTTTCAACGCTCCTCCAAAGATGGAATTTTCGTCTTGGTGGTTAGGCCTTAAGAGGTTATTAAAGTTCATGTGTCGATGTATATAAGCATGTTAGGCATTGTTTTTTATTCGTATGGACATGTACTAGGTCCCCCTATAGTTTCATCTAATTCCAAGAAAATATATATATATATATATATATTTTCGTTTTTAAGCCATTTTTTAATGGTTTAAATGGAAAAATTCAAAATGTAAAAAGAAGTGTGATCCAGAGTCTGTTTTTGGCATGGTTGGGCTCATTTTCAAGCTCATAGCAGCATCTTTACCCCAATGGCCACTTTCACTATGGTTTGAGCAACTAAAACACCCTGGAAGGTGTCATTTGGCTAGCAGAGCATCAGAATGGCATTTAAATGCTAAATTCTAAGAAAATGCACTAAAGTCAAATAATTCAAAAATTCAAAAAACAATTAAATTTTGATTGGGACGACATGGAGGTGGGTTCTTCATGCCATGCAACCCACTTCAAAGTGTAATGGCAAGCAAACTTTGGGTTAAAAGGTAGTTACAAATTCTTTTATGAGGAGTGGTGACATCACCCACATGGGACTCACGCTAATACCAAGTGAGGTAGCAATTGGGTGATATGGGTGGACCCCTCTCCATATAATAAAATTAAAAAAAATCCTTTGGTATATTAAAGTTTGTAATATGTTATATGTTTGAATTAAAGAGGAGATCGTAAAGAGGAGATCGTGAAAGGGAAGACTCACGCTAAGGAGAAAGTTTCTCTAGAGTGGGTGAGGGTGGACCCCTCCCCATGCGTTGAGTAAAAAACAATAAAAAACATGGTATATGCTTTAAAACATTATATGCTTTGGTTTAAACCAATGCTATGGTCCCAAATCTTTAATTCAATCCTTCACTCTCAATGTCGTACAACTCGCATGAGGAGGAAGCTCGCACGTGTGGAGAGTTTGGTGGGACTTTGGGGTGTGTTGGCAGGTTGGTAGAGGTTATTGGAGTTTGGTGAAAGAGGTGTCAATCACCTCCTCTGTTCAAATCAGTCCATGTGGAGTTCAACTCGGTTACACTCCAGGTTGATCTTCAGTTGGTTGGTGCCTCCACTCGGGCTGGGTTTTGTTATAAAAGCGAGGTCTTCTTCCTCAAAAAAGAATGGAAGCAAGGGACCTCTGCTAATATGATTGTAATTGTTTATTTTTTTCATGAATAAAGTTGAGTCTTTGGAGGACAATCTTCTGGTGCAAGAATTCTCATGGTGAATGTTTGGCTTATAATCGAGGTGATATTTGTGTAGCTTCATTATTGTTTATGCAAGTTTCATTATCTAGCTTAGAAGATTATATTCTAATTCATAGAGTAGGAATTTGAAGGTTCAATTTGCTTACTTATGTGTAGTTATATAAGATCTAAGAGTTGCATTTTGGAGTTGGTTATACTTATGCGCTTTTGTTCTTGTTTAATTTACCATACTAGATATAATCACTTGCTTAAAGGTTTTTGTAGCTTTGTTGATCACCAGACGTGAAGTAGAGATTGGATCTCGGTTGCATCTTATCTTTCTTCACTATATTTTTATGAATCTAATGTTTCTTGTTCCACAGGCTCTCTCATTTCTCAAATTTGTTCAAGCTTGGGCTTGAGATCTTCCTTCTTCATCTTCAAAATTACAAATCTTTTTCTTTTCAGTTACTTTCATTTAACAAGTAAATCGTATGCTACAGTTCATCATTTTATTTACTTGTTTGATTAGATCTAAGAAATGCTTTGTTTCATAATCAAAAGCCTAGACCTAATTTCTCTTTCCTAGTACTCAAAGTAATAAAATATTTCTATCTTTCTATTTTGTTAATGAATTGATTAGAATAAATCACAAGAACACAATCCATCCTTAACAGGATGTATAGATTAGTACATTTGTTATTCGTTACTCACTAAATCAGAACAAACATTTTGCCTCTACCGTGTATGCTCTACCCCTCGCGGCTCAAACTGACACTTGGGGATATCAAAAGCGGTATTGTGCATTCATTAATCCCTCACATC
This sequence comes from Pseudotsuga menziesii, assembly GCA_001517045.1. Lineage (NCBI taxonomy): Eukaryota > Viridiplantae > Streptophyta > Pinopsida > Pinales > Pinaceae > Pseudotsuga > Pseudotsuga menziesii. The sequence goes on along the minus strand of LPNX010718832.1, from coordinate 26,246 downwards.
TAATTAATCAATTCACATTAATAAAATTTACAACCCTCAAACATTACGGAAATCTGGCGTAACAAGCCTAAGAAGTAGTGGAAAAATTCTTCAGGGAAAGTGGGAACAAATAGAAAGCGACCACGGGGTCCCCTTAGGCTACATCCTTGTTGGTCCACTCTCGAACATTTTCCCGTGCAGAGCCACTCTTCTTAGAATCCAGACATATTCTCAATACCTCATAGTATATCAAGAATCTCCTTTCCCCCTTAACTTACTCATCATTGAATAAGATTAAAAATGACCAAAACTCCACTTGCAATACATTTACAGATTCCAGCAACAATAGACTCCATTCGGCACTAGCACTATCTTTAATTTCATATTTTGCTTTCAGGTCATTTATATTATAATTGCCATATCTATTTTCATGCTGTTACCAACTATGATGCACCTAGTTGGAATTTTAGTGAGCCGCCAGTGAAGAACAAGATAATTGTTGGTATTCAGATTTCAGAAGTCCTTTCAGGCCTTCATGGCTATTTTATTTTTTGTAACACATGTTCATACCCCCTTGGGGAATTTGTAAAAAATGTCCTAGCATTTAATATTTTATAAAAGGCTCGGCTTCCCAGACTAAAGCATCAAGCCGACTAGCCAAGAGTGTTTTTTTCCTTCGTTATTATTGGTTGTTGAACAAACAACTAATAATTTCTGATTTTTTCACTCACACCTCCAAAGCCTTCATGGTGTTTCACTCACACCTCCAAAGTCATCTTGGTGTTTCGGCCTTGCAATACATTTACAACTTTCATCAGCAATAAACTCCATCCAGCACTGGCACTATCTTCAATTTCATATTTTGCTTTCAAATCATTTATATTATAATTTCCATATCTATTTTCATGTTGTTATCGACTAGGATGCACCTAGTTGGAATTTTAGTGAGCCGCCAGTGACGAACAAGATAATTGTTCGTATTCAGATTTCAGAAGTCCTTTTAGGCCTTCATGGCTATTTTATTTTTTGTAACACATGTTCATACTCCCTTGGGGAATTCGTAAAAAATGTCCTAGCATTTAATTTTTAATAAAAGGCTCGGCTTCCCAGACTGAAGCATCAAGCCGACTAGCCCAGAGTGTTTTTTCCCATGGTTATTATTGGTTGTTGAACAAACGACTAATAATTTCTGAGTTTTTCACTCACACCTCCAAAGTCATATTAGTGTTTCGGCCTTAGGAGGTTATTAGAGCCTTCATGTCAGTATTTTTCAACATGCTAGGTATTTGAGTTGTGTCGTATGGACATGTACTAGGTCCCCCTAGAGTTTCGTCAAATTCCGAGAAAAATACTTTATTCCATTTTTAAGCCATTTTTAATGGTTTAATTACAAAACTTCAAAATGTAATAAAAGTCAGATACAGAGTCCGTTTTTGATGTGGAGACATTCATTTTCACACTCAGGGTGCCCACCATACCCTAGGAACCACTTTCCACATTAGTGGGGCAGCCGAAACACCCCGTGAGGCATGATTTGGCTAAAAATGCATCAAGATGGCATTTTAATGCTAAGCTTGGAAAAATTGGCACTTTTGTCAAAAATTGAAAAGTCAATTTAAAAAAAATATTAAGTGAATGGGGTGACATGGAATGGGTACCCCACCTCATGCACCCCTCTTCCTCATAATAAATCAAGGTAAGCTGGGTTATAAAGTAAGGAAATGAAGTTATATTATGAGGAAATCACAAGCATGGATGGAGTGAGTGTGCTAGCACTAAGGAAGTGGACCCCTTTTATCCACTTCATGCTAGAACCTTGGTTTATGAAATAATTTACCAAACATGGAGTCGTGAGCATGCTATGTAGGTTGTGCTAGCATATTTGGAATGTTGCGTTAGCACCATGGGTGACCCCCTCTTCACGATGGCATCACAATCAAAAATTTGGTTTATGAACATCAAATCAAAACGTTGTTTGGATTATAAGGTAATGAATTTCTAAATATAGGTGGCGTCAACTCACGTGGAAGAGACTCTTACTAACCTTGGTGCCTGCGCTAGCTTAAAGGGTGTGGACCCCCTTCCATTGCTTATCACTTATAAAATTTGGGTTAAGGGAGATTACTATAAGCCAAAGCTTGGACAACAAGCAAGTATTTTGTTGGTGAAGCTCACATCACATAGCCATACAATCGCGTGAAGGAGATTAGAGCATTCGATTTGGTATTTGGTGAGTTGGCCTTTGGGAGTTGGAGTGAGGTCACCTACCTTATATGAGGTGGCACTTCCTCCATACTAATTGTCCAGTTAAACTAAAGAATCAACCCACCGATTCTGCTGATTGATTTAGTTCAACTCATCTTCACTCAACTAAACTCTTACTTCTTCTGCCAGTGTTGGTGATGCCCCCCGGGCTTGTATTTGCTATAAATAAAGCTATTCTCTCCCATTCAAACAAGTTGGAATGTACTGGGAATAGCCTTGCTGAATGTAATCATTGTTCATCTGAGAAATAAAAGAGACTTTGGAGGTCGACTTGTGTGGTGCTTTGTGAGTGGATGGATTATCATTGTGCTTTGTTGAGATAATATTTGTTGGATCCATTTTGCTTCCAATTTCTAGATCTAGCTTGCTTGAAGGATTGGTATCAGTTTCGCAAGGTGAATGAAGTTGTTTGTTTACTACTTCATTTTATTTAGTATGAATGTTTAGAGATGCGAAATTGAATATTTTCATTTGTTTAGGCATTTTCATATTTTGATCTCTAAGTGTATATGCTGCTGGATTTGATCTTGTTTGTTGAGTTGTGTGACGTGAAGGTCATCTTAGCTGGAGATAGAGAGGATCTTGTTTGATCTTTCTCATTTTGACACTTTTTTGTTTACAGATAATGTCCCTTGGTGCCCCACAATCAAAGCCTCAAGGATCATCTTGTTCTCTAAACTTCCTCTCTCTCCTCCTCAAATTTGTTTAAAAAAATATTTTTGTCCTTTATTCAAATAGCAATTGTAGATCTAAGGTTTAAAGTTTATTCTCATACATAGATCGTAATTACTGTTCATGATTAGATCTAGCTAAAATTTAAAAATAATATTTTTCTAGTATAGATCTACATTACCGAGTTCTTCTTGCTTCAAGTCATCTGCATTTACAAAATTAAAAGTTTTGATTAGTAAGATTAACTTCCAAGTTCAAGTTTCATATCTAGCATCTAAGTACTCTAATTTGTTTTTTTTCCTTATGAAACAAACAAAGACCCTGCAAAATTAGCTTTCTAGCTCATTTTTTCAGTTGCTTCTACTTAGTTCATTTCAGCTTTTTACTTAGAATTTTTTTCGGCAGACTTTGGTAGTTTTCCCAAAACACTCTTAAAGTGCTTTTTGGCATATTCTATTAATGTTTGTTGGCTGTTTTTGTCAGGAAACTCTGGCGAATTTTCACAAAATCAAGCAAAAAGAAGACAAACGAAGTTTCCCCTTGCATAAATTTTATTTTTCTTACAAGTTGTAAACCTCTGGATCCCAATTTGAGGACCAAAGTGCACTTTATTTCGCATCATTGTAAAAGCAAAAAATAAAGTTTGAGTAGGCTCATTAGAGCCCGGTCCCCACCCCCCTAGGGGGATTTTTGTCGGTGTCCTTTTTTTTGTTTTCTTTATATGTTGTTAGCGTAGTTGTTTTTCTTTATCATTTCATGCTTTATTTATGTTTTTCAAAAGTAATATGAATACTTACCCACTGCGCTATACTGAAGTACCATAAGGGAAAAGATTTGAGCAGTGTAGTTGTTATCATCAACCTTGTAGTTTCCTATATGAGGTGGATCCAGGATGGACGATAGAGGGACAAGCAACTAAGGAGGTGGAACAAATCGAGGCAGTCTTCACTTGATGTTGTATTAGCCCAAGACAACAATGGGGGAGACCCAGATTTTCTCTTGACAAGAGAGATCAGACCTAGACACCAGATCATATCAAATAGACTTGAGGTACGTAAGGTGTAAGGTGATGGAAACCCTAGATCTATGGATGACGTCACTAGGTGAACCAAGGCTTTGGATTAGGGTTTAGGAGATATGAGATTTGATCCAAGTTGGGACACAAGTGACCTATGAGGCAAATACTAGATTTGGGATTAAGCTACTAGCAAAAGATGGAGATGTTCACTGCCTTGGAAAACTTGACCAATGCAGGGAGGGAAAAATAGGATTGGGGCTATCTAGTATCGAGGGATTGACACGAAAGAAGGTATGACAGTGTCAAAGCACCCAAGCCAAAAGAAAAGAGTCAAATTGCAAGAGAAAAAGGAAAAGGATGGATAACGCTAGGGTTTGAAGATCAGTAATGTCCTCTTCCAATTAGGCCTTGAGGCCCAAAACCGCTAACCTATGTGATTCCTGTAGGTTCGAGCGGTTACTGATAGCTAGGGAATCAGCTAAGGACTGATGCCATCCATAGAAGATCTAGGGCATCATCATTTGGTCAAGAAGGGCCACCGGGGCTAAAGGCCACCTTTGTGCATGCGATCCAAGCATTATTTAATGATGCATGCACTCTTTAAGTCTCCAGCCACATGCATGCAAGTCAACGGCAAATTAGAAGATAAAGTGACCTAATTAGGTCAAAGATTAGGTTTTGCGCAGTTGAACTTTATAAATAGAGGATAAGCGAAAGGAGACTTTCACTTTTTGATTATGATTATTTTGGGAGCTCTTGGATAGCAGCACAGTGTGCAACACAGCAGTTGGGGTTGGAGACGGAGTCTTCAGCTAACAGGATTTCGGCAATGAAACATCTATCCTAGTCTTATTCAGGGTAAGCCATACAGGTTCACCACTTGTTCTTCATTCATTCATCAGTTATCTAGTACATGGTATAGATCGTTGCAGGGACACGTGTGCAGCTGTAAGGGGGGGTTTTAAGCCAGAAAGCCCTAATCAGCTGCTGGGCCTTCAGATCTCAGTTTCCTTCTAAAACTCAAGCACCATTCTCATCATCAGCTTCATACTCCGGTACTCGATGATTATCAGATCTGTCCGTGCTCATCCGAAGCAGTTATCAGCAGTTTCGAGATCCCAGGGGCGTGAGCAGCTGTCTCTCTGAAGCAAGTCGCTATCCTGCCTAGAGGTCTCAGAAATTCCGCATGCACCAGGAATTCTCTCTGACACGGAAAGGCTATCAGCCCTGTAAATCAGCAGTTCCATCAGACACCTCCTTCCCTGAGGGCGTCATCCTTTTCTGACTGGGGCGTCTTGCTGCTGGGGGTTCACCGAAAGCAGAGGAGATCAGCCCATCTCTGATCCAGTTCTTAGTGCTTGCATACTTTCTCCGGAGCAGTCCAGCCGGATTATTAGTGGTAAGTGTTCATTCTATCTCACAAACCCTAACCCTAATTTTTCCTATAAAATAGGGATTTTTGCATGGCCGTTTGCATGCCCAGTTGTATCAGCATATTTGTTTAGAAATAGAAAATATCGGGATTTGGGATATTACAGTGGTATCAGAGCTATTTTATTGGCCAACTGTGGGCTTAAGAGATGAAAAGTAGATGAATACGGAAGGAGATCCTTTTGTAACCTATAGGAGGAGGAAGAGTAGATACATAGAAGAATTTGAAGATATCCAACTAGAAGATACCAATTCAGATATGGAACAAATAGGTATACATTCGGATAGGGGAAAAGGAACAGGGGAAGAGGAGGATCGGATGGAGTTTCGTAGCTTGGTCTCTGCATTGCAAGACTTAGCCAAAGGACAAAAAAAAGTCCTCAATGCAATCAACAGACTATCAGCGAAACCGAAAATAGGTATCAACAATACACCTCCCTCACCGGTAGATCGGGGATCTACAAGCAGTAGTGGAAAGATGGCGTACACTAACATCCAGAACACTCCGCACATATACAGCAAACCTTCTATCAGGCCTACCATGCCTCACTTCTTGGCAGATATAGTAGGGGGCCCGGTCATGCAGGTAGAACCTAGCAAGCCTTTTGGGGCTTATTTACAGGAGTACAGAGACTTAGGGGATGAGTTTCATGCTGCCATGTCTTTCTCAGATTTCTACAACATGAAGAGTAGGAACAGACCCAGAAATTTCAACAAGGGTTTCAATGACAACTATGAGCTGCAGAAGACCTTGGGCAGGTTAACCATCCCAAACTTTGATGGGAATCGCGGAGGATCAGCGAGAACATGGGTTCAAAAGTTGGATACCTATTTCCAACTCAACCCCATGACACGGACAGACGCCATTAAGTTGGCTACACTTCACCTAGACGGAGAAGCTCACGAGTGGTGGTACCACGGACTAGTGACATTGGGTTACAACACCATACATTCTTATGGTGAGTTCACTCAGAAGCTCATAGAGAGGTCTGACAGGAAAGATCTAGAGATACATTTCAGGGAGTTGGCTCAACTCAAACAGACTGGTAGTGCAGAAGCTTTCATTTCAGAATTTCAGAGGCTAGTCGTTATGGTAACAAATGTGTTAGAGAGCAGATTGACTATGTTATTCACTGAGGCCCTCATAGAGCCACTACGGGGATGGGTGAAAGCCTACAAACCCCTCACTCTACAGGATGCTATTAGCAGGGCAAGGGATCTTCAGGATTCAGTCCCCAAAAACAAATTCCCTCTGAAAACCAATTTTCCTGTTAGGGACAAGGATAGGAAACCCTTCCAGCAGGATGTGCCCAAGAAAACCTGGTTAGATGAGGACACGAGGAAAGATTTGAGAAGGAAGAAGCTATGCTTCACCTGCCAGGAACCATGGGTACCAGGACACAGGTGTGCAGGGAAGGTGAAGGCACACTACATTGAGGTGTATTCAGACAGTGATGAAGACGACTATGAGCAGGAGGCCACAGAAGAGGAATCCCCACGAGGTGATACACCAGAGGGAGTCATTGCTACATTATCTGGAGTACAAAGATTCCATACTCTCAAAGTCAGGGGAGTAGTACAGGGTCACAGAGTAGGAGTATTGATTGATGGGGGAGCCACCCACAATTTCATTGACTCCGTTTGGGTAGCCAAGAGAGGTATTAAAACCGAGAAGTTCGAAGGATTCACTGTAGCAGTAGCCGGGAACTCCAGCATGGAGTGCAACTACTGGATCCCAAAATTGAATGTTGCCTTAGGTAACTATCAGATGACAGACTCTTTCTATGTAGTGGATGTAGCAGATACTCATGTGGTATTGGGTGTTCAGTGGCTTTATTCTATAGGGAAATACACTACAGACTACAGGGCAATGGAAATGGAGTTCCAGGGGCCAGACAGCAAACGAGTAGTTTTGAGGGGCATGAACACTTATCCCCCAAAACCGGTCTCGTCACAGAGAATGGAGGCAGTTCTCCGACAGGATGATATAGAATGGGCTGCGGAATGTTTGGTCACCTTCAGGAAACTCCCAGAGACCAGCACACAACACCTAAGTGACATTCAAGCCTTGCTACAGAAACATGAAAAGGTTTTTCGGGACCTTCCATCAGGTAGACCACCAGACCGAGGTTTTGAACATATCATCAAGCTAGAGGAGGGAACACAAGCAGTCATCGCCACTCCTTACAGGCATCCCAAAAGGTACAAGGATGAGATTGAGAAAACCATCAAAGAATTACTGGAGCTTGGTTACATACGGCCCAGTTCTAGCCCCTTTGCATCTTCAGTAGTTCTGGTTAAGAAGAAGGATGGTACGCTGCGTATGTGCATCGATTATCGAGCACTCAACAAAAATACCATTAAGAACAGGTATCCCATTCCCAGAATTGACGAACTCATGGATGAGCTTCAGGGAGCTCAATACTTCTCCAAGATCGATCTTCGCTCGGGATACCATCAGATCAGGGTAAGGGACCAGGACATCCCCAAAACAGCTTTTCGCTGTCACTATGGTCACTATGAGTTTTTGGTCATGCCCTTTGGGCTTACCAATGCTCCAGCCACTTTTCAGTCATGCATGAACCACACCTTCAGGGCACAGCTACGTAATTTTTTGCTTGTATTCTTTGATGACATCCTGATTTACAGCAAAACATGAAGAGCACCTGGAAGAGACATTGAGTATTTTAGAAGAACATTCGCTTTACGTGAAAATGTCCAAGTGTGAGTTTGGCATGAAGGAAATGCTGTATTTAGGACACGTAATCAATGCAGAAGGAGTACAGGTTGACATGGAGAAAATCCGAGCTATCAGAGATTGGCCCGCGCCAAAAACAGTTACAGAATTGAGAGGGTTCCTAGGTCTGTGCACTTATTACCGACGGTACGTTAAGGGATTCTCCCAATTTGTAGCAGCCCTCACAGATCCCACCAAGAAGGGGGCGTTCACTTGGACAGACTTAGCACAGAAAACTTTCGAGGAGATGAAGATTATTATGAGTTCTTTTCCAGTTCTAGCATTACTAGACTTCTCACAACCCTTTGTAGTAGAATGTGATGCCTCAGGGGAAGGGTTAGGAGCAGTGTTGATGCAGAATAATCACCCTATTGCATTTGAGAGCCGTAAACTGAAGAACTACGAGCGCCATTACTCCATATACAACAAAGAGATGCTAGCCATCTTGCATGCTCTCACAAAATTCAGACAGTACCTGGTGGGCAGTAAGTTCAAAATCAAAACTGATCATAACAGCCTCAAGTATTTCCTGGAGCAGAAGGAACTGAATGAGCGACAGCAGAAATGGGTCAGCAAAGTACAAGCCTACGATTTCGAGATCGATTATGTAAAAGGTAAGACTAATGTAGTAGCGGATGCATTATCCAGGCGTCCAGCCCCATTATCTCTTAGTAGTATATACACGGATTGGAGGGCACTTCTCTTAGTGGAATACTCCAAAAATAAATTCGCTTGCAAATTATTGGACGGGAAAATTCAAGATGACAGGTAGAGGATCGTGGATGACATCATCTACTACAAAGACAGGATATACCTCGTTCCAGAATCCACATTGAGAAAAAAGATTATTCAGGCAGCCCACGATTCTCCTTTATCAGGGCATCAAGGTTTCTTAAAGACCTACAGGCAGATCAGAGAGAGGTTCTCATGGAAGGGCCTCAAGGGGGAGATTATGCAGCATGTCCGGGAATATAGCATCTGTCAGCAGAACAAGATTGAGAACACCCATCCAGCAGGATTACTCCAGCCACTACCGATTTCAGAACAGAAGTGGGAAAGCATCTCCATGGACTTTATTACAGGCTTGCCCAAGGTCCAAGGGCGAGATTTTTTATATGTAGTAGTTGACAGACTGACCAAGTTTGCACATTTCTTCTCGATATCATCAGACTACTCGGCAACTCAAGTAGCTGAGTTATTCTTCAGGGAGGTCTTCAGGTTACACGGGTTACCTAAGACCATTGTCAGTGATCAGGATAGCAGATTCACGGGTGCCTTCTGGCAGGAATTGTTTAGATTGGTGGGGACCGAACTGGCTACTAGCACGAGTTATCACCCCCAGAGTGACGGGCAAACAGAAATAGTCAATAAGTGGATCGAAGGATATCTAAGGAACTATGTAGCAGGGCAGCAGTGAACTTGGATCAAATGGCTACACCTAGGGGAGTATTGCTACAACACTACTTATCACATGTCTATTAGGATGACTCCTTTTAAGGCATTATATGGTTACGAGGCCTTGGACTATGCAGATTTGGAATTTGGAGACAGGAGGGCTCCTAAGTCTAAGGATTGGATACAGGACAGTTAGGACATCCTGAAAATATTGAAGGAGAACTTACAAACTACCCAGAATCAACAGAAGATGTATGCTGACAAACACAGGATTGAGCGGAGCTTCAAGGTAGGGGATTTAGTGTACTTAAGGCTCTAGCCTTACAGACAGTCCTCACTTAAAAAGAAAGGAGTAGAGAAGTTAAAACCCAGCTTCTATGGACCCTACAAAATAATCTGGAAAGTGGGAGAGGTGGCATATGAACTAGAACTTCCCCAGGAAAGCAAAATTCACAATGTGTTCCATGTATTTAGTCTGAAGAAGACCCTTGGGCAACACATTGCTCCATCCACCGAATTGCCTCCTTTAGATGATGAAGGACTGTTGATACTGATTCCCAAACGAATCATACAGACTAGAGAGAGGAAGCTCAGGAACAGAGTAATCAGGGAATACTTAGTTCAATGGAAAGAACTACCGCCAGAGGATGCCACCTGGGAAGGTGAACAGGTATTGCAACATCCCAGTTTGAAGTTGCTTGAGGACAAACAATCTCGAGCAGGGAGGACTGTAATGTCCTCTTCCAATTACGCCTTGAGGCCCAAAACCGCTAACCTATGTGATTCCTGTGGGTTCGAGCGGTTACTGACAGCTAGGGAATCAACTAAGGACTGATGCCATCCGTAGAAGATCTAGGGCATCATCATTTGGTCAAGAAGGGCCATCGAGGCCAAAGGCCACCTTCGTGCATGCGATCCAAGCATTATTTAATGATGCATGCACTCTTTAAGTCTCCATCCGCATGCTCGCAAGTCAACGACAAATTAGAAGATAAAGTGACCTAATTAGGTCAAAGATTAGGTTTTGCGCAATTGAACTTTATAAATAGAGGATAAAGTGAAAGGAGACTTTCACTTTTTTATTATGTTTATCTTGGGAGCTCTTGGATAGCAACACAACGTGCAGCACAACAGTTGGGGTTGGAGATGGAGTCTTCAGCTAACAGGATTTCGGCAGTGAAACATCTGTCCTAGTCTTATTCAGGGTAAGCCATACAGGTTCACCACTTGTTCTTCATTCATTCATCAGTTATCTAGTACATGGTATAGATCGTTGCAGGGACACGTGTGCAGCCGTAAGGCAGGGTTTTCAGCCAGAAAGCCCTAATCAGCTACTGGGCCTTCAGATCTCAGTTTCCTTCCGAAACTCAGGCACCATTCTCATCATCAGCTTCATACTCCGGTACCCGGTGATTATCAGATCCGTCCGTACTCATCCGAAGCAGTTGTCAGCAGTTTTGGGATCCCAGGGGCATGAGCAGCTGTCTCTCTGAAGCAAGTCACTATCCTACCTAGAGGTCTCAGAAATTCCGCATGCACCAGGCATTCTCTCTGGCACGGAAAGACTATCAGCCCTGCAAATCAGCAGTTTTATCGGACACCTCCTTCCCTGAGGGCGTCATCCTTTTCTGATTGGGGCGTCTTGCTATTGGGGGTTCACCGAAAGCAGAGGAGATCAACCCATCTCCGATCCAGTTCTCAGTGCTTGCATACTTTCTTCGGAGCAGTCCAGCCGGCTTATCAATGGTAAGTGTTCATTCTATCTCACAAACCCTAACCCTAATTTTTCCTATAAAATAGGGATTTTTGCATGGCAGTTTGCATGCCCAGTTGTATCAGCATATTTGTTTAGAAATATAAAAAAAATCGAGATTTGGGATATTACAGTGAACCAAGGCTTTGGATTAGGGTTTAGGAGATATGAGATTTGATCCAAGTTGGGACACAAGTGACCTATGAGGCAAATACTAGATCTGGGATTAAGGTACTAGCAAAAGATGGAGATGTTCACTGCCTTGGGAAAATTGACCCATGCAGGGAGGGAAAAATAGGATTGGGGCTATCTAGTATTGAGGGATAGACACGAAAGAAGGTATGACAGCGTCAAAGCACCTGAGCCACAAGAAAAGAGTCAAATTGCAGGAGAAAAAGGAAAAGGATGGATAACGCTAGGGTTTGAAGATCAGTGACTTGGGATCTGGGCCAATGGACTCACTTTTATCCCAATGTTGAAGAAGATGCACTTAGAGTTGGACCTGATCTACAAAACCCAGATATGGTTTTCCCGAAAAGATCAGATTGCAAGAAAAGAAGGCAACATGTATGGTAGCACTAGGGTTTAGAGGACAATATCTTGGGATTTGGGCCAAATGAAGCATCTTTAGCAAAACATTTTTGGAAACCCACCTAGGGTTTTACCCGATCTACACAACCCAGAAATGGTTTGCTGAGAACTCAAGCGGTTTGAGCAATAATATTTTTTTATTTTTTTTAATATTTAGGGTTTTAACATGAAATGAAGATGCCACTGGATTGAGATCTAGAAAATAAATACTAACCTATAAATCTTACCTAGAAAACCTTGTATATGCCTTGAAAGTGATGATTTATTCTATCCCGATCCATTTGAGAAGATTTGATGAAGTTCTATGTCCAAATGCTCACAATCCAAAACAATATAAATGAGGCCAGCGATCCTTAGATATAACTTTAGGAACCATTGCTTCTTTGGGCCTTTGATTTTCCACAGCCTTGGTCCATGCATTTATTACATGGATTTTCATTATTTTTAGGCTTCATGTATTCCTGTATGTTTAAAAACCCTAATTTTAATGAATGTTTTAAGATATTCATTTCAATTCACTTCAAAGCCAATTTCATTAGGCTTGCCTTTCATTCATGTATGTTTAAAAACACTAATTTTCATGAATGGGTTTTTTCATAAGATATTCATTCATTTCTAAATACATTGTATTGATGGCTGCACTACTTGTTTCAAGTTTATCCAACACAACCTAGGCAACTTAGAGTCGAGACACCAATAGACAGGGAAGTTTGTCCAACAAAGAGGCTCTAGTGGGGAAAGGCTCTCCATGCCACAAGTTAAGTAGTAGGTCGGGTCAGAAACATAATTGAAAGGTAATGGATGAGTGGAGACATTGAATGATGAAACCAACACTAGCAAGCCAAAGTATGGTGGGAATGACTACCTCTATTCTCCCTAAGGAGGGTAAAACCAATGAGTATAAATAAAAAACTTCCAGGTCTGAGTAGGGACTTACATACATAATATCACTACATCCAAGTCCACATATTTATATGACCGCTAGATCATGTCACTAATTGCTAATACATGGCACAAAAATGATCATAAGAGCAATGATAACCATAACACAAGATAATGTAAGCTAAGTCATAAACATGTAAACAATCCATCTGAACCAACATCTTTCCACAGAGAAAACACTGATACAACTTTGGGCACTACTAACTGCTCTGCAAATGGCTAAATGACTACATCAGTCCTCAAATTTGAGTGTCTTGAGACTCATTCATGGAAAGGGAGAGTACTATAGTCCATCAATCAAACAATTATCCATTGTAGATGCTCATCTCAACTTCTCATATGTAGGGAAACTGGCTGAAAAGTGTACTGGAATATGAAAAATAGAATATGGTATCTTGGCTACTATATATGTGAAGCATAATTGTGCTAGAATATGGTATCCTAGCACAATTATTCTTTGCCTATAGCCAAGTATAATTGACAAGATTTTCTCTCGCTTCCTCCAAAGCTGGAATGCTCGATTTTGAATTCTGGGCCTTGGGGGATTATTAGAGCCCAACTAAGTGTTTATAAACCTACTAGGCATTGTAAGAATAGAGCATGGTCATGTCCTAAGTCAATAGGACCTTTAAAAATTTTCTGAAATTTTTTTTCTGGACGGGTTAAAAAATTATTTTTTAATTTTTTAATTATTTCCCTAAGTTTTTTGATTAATTTTTCCATAAATTAATTGGAAAAATCCTATTTGTAATAAGTTAGTCATCGGGACCCCGTTTTCAGTGATTGAAGGCTCTAATCTTAAGCCAAAAATCATTCTTGATCAACCAGCCAGTCAGATCCAACTTTCAGATCATCAATTGGACACATAATGCTCATTTTCTCAAAAAAGTCATTTTTTGGGGAAAAAAATGATTATTTATTAAAAAATGATTATTTTGAAGAAAATTAAAACTCTCCAAATTAATCCAAATTCAGTGAAATAAAAGGCTAAATGACATCTTAGTCGGCATTTATGATGATTGGAGTTATCATAACTCAGCTTCACTCAGCATTCAGTGAAGAATAAAGATATATTCAGTTAACGGATTTGTCATCTCCAGCTAAACTCCCGAATTGGATGAAATGGAGAGCACTGATTGGTTTGATGATTTGATCGAGGTAAAGACTAAAGATTACACTAGCAATGGCTCCTCCAAAGCTAGCAGCATCACTCCTTACCTAGCCCACGCCTCTCATCAGATGGTTCACGCCCCTCTTCCTCATGAGGGCGTCATCCACACGTGTGGCACCTTCTGTGGCTTGTTTCCAGCGTCTAGGGTTGGAATGGGGGCACCTTGCCTAGGTGGAGGTCGCCCCTCATTCCCAGCTCATCTTCTTTAGGTCTGTTCTCTCAGTGGTGGCCAGTCTGGTTAGGTCTGGTTTTCTGGTTTTAGGGTTTTGGGTTCTTCATTCATTGTATAAATAGAGGCTCCTTTAGCTCTATTCGGATGGATTTTTGTGTAGAGAAACTCTATCCAAACTCTGTAATGCTTGTTGCTTTATGCAACCGTGGAATAAAATTTTAAGGCTTTGGAGGCATACATGGTTTGTTAAATGTGGATGAATGCTTGGCGAATGAGGTGATAATGTTTCAAATTCTTTCTTTTCATGCTTAGGTTGGATAATGATTCATGCTTTAGAAGGATTCTATAATCACGTAAGATCTATTATTTGAAGTTTCAATTTAATCTTTTATGATTTTGCTCTTAGGAATTGAAAGTAGCATTGATTATTCAGTTATATGATATGCTCTTTTACATTTTAATTGATAAAATAAACATGATCTAATCCATCTTTTTGCAAGTGTTGAGTTGAATTTGTGCAGATTACCTCATCAAATCAAGTAGGAGTTTGAGCTCAGGTGCATCCTCTCCTCTTGAAGCCAAGGCAACTTCTGAAATTTTCAAGCTTCAAGGAATCCAAGCATCATCCAAAAGCCACAGGTTTGAGTGTTTATCTTCATTATTATTCGTCCTTCAAAATTTATGAAATCTTTACATTTTTGGGTTAGGGAAAGGTTTGGGCTAAAGTGAACATTCATTCACCAAGCCTTATGCACCGGTTGGCTGTCCTGTTTGTAATTTGCAGCCTTATTTGTCTTTTTATTGCAGCCACTTCTTTCCATCTTTCGCTGTCCACTTTTGCCCTCTTTTTTTACCTTTTGGACAGCCCTCTTTAGTCCTCTTTCTTCACCTTTTGCAACCCTCTTTTGGCCCTGATTTGCAGCCACCTTTCGGGCCTTGTTTTCAGCCTTCTTCACCACTTTTTATAGCCCAATTTCTTCATTTTGCAGCCCTCTTTTTGCTTTTATTTCCAGCCTTCTTTGACCTTTCTTTGTCCTCTCTTCACCCCTCTTTCACTTCTCTTTCCTTAGCTTTTTTACTCCTTTTTTTCTTCTTCCTTTTTTGGTAAAGATTGAGTAGTTTTTTTTGTCACTTAGTTTGTAGATCTAGTTTCAATTTATGTTTTATAAACTAACATCATAACAAGTTTGTCTTTAGAGCTCTTAGTTTTAGGCAGGTGAAGGAGAGCCCAAAGGCTACAAACAAACAAGGAAGCAAGCAAGAGCAAAAGACTAAAACATCTCCCTCATCTTTCTTCCCTTTCTCACCATCTGCTCATTCAAGAAGAAACTGAGCATAACAAATCATTGTAAAAGAAATTAATAAAAAGGCTAAGTGGGAGCAAGCCTTCCATCTTTTTTACTTCCCCTATTTGGGGGAAGTATGTCTTGTTTTTCTTTTCATGTTTCTTAGCATAGTTTCAAATTAAGAGTACTTAGTTTTAATTTCCACTAATTGCTAGTTGTTTATTTAGTATAATCACTAATTGCTAGATTGGATTGTTGCATTTTGGTATCTTTCTATATAATTGTCAATCTTCAAAGGAACCAAAATCTCTTGAATATCACCATAAGGTGGATCAAGAGTTCTCTCTGTCGGAGAGTTTGTTTAACTATCTTTACTTTACTTTCATGCATCATATTGTTTTCTAATTTAGCTAATCAATAAGTAAGACTCTTTAACTTACAAAAGCACATGTCAAGAGCACTCTCTATCGGAGAGCATCATTAGCTTTGCACACCCTTCCATTAGGCATCTTAGAGTAGCTAAGACTCTTGAACCACTATCATAAGACGAGGTCAAGAGCGCTCTCTATCGGGGAGTTTAATTAACTAATTTAATAAAACTTGCAACATACACCCCTTTAATTAATTAATTCCCTCCCCTCCTTGCCGAAGTATGCTCTAACCGATCTCAGATTGGAGTACCCAGAAACGACACTGGATCTTTAACCCCACAAGAATAACTTAATAAAATCTAACACCCCACAACCAACGCACTGGCATTATCTCGATAAATACTCAGGTAGTGGGCAAATTCCAAGTGTGGGCGCCGGGCAACCCAATCTGGACACTCGTTGGTTAAATTCTTTGAACACCTAGCTTGTGATTCCAGACAAGTCCGTCGTGTCTTCGAACGAAGCCATTGAAAGTATTTTCGGTTAGGTTTCCTAGACACCTTAAGCAAGATCATCTTTAAAATTCTTAAAACTTACCAAGAGCACTCACAAAATCTTAACATTCACTAGTTTAATTTCTAGACTTGTGTTTAATTCTCTGGCGCATTTCAGCTTCATTAACTCCATAAGGCACTGGTTCTTGTTTTAATTTGCATAATCACATTATTTGATCAATTGTCTATGGTTTGTTATAATTGCTATCACTGAATGCTTAATTGAAGTCTAGAACTTAAACTTATCTTTCAATCTCTTGTTGCAACGTGGATTGCTCTTTGATTTTGTATCACACTTATAACAAGTATAACACCTTCTAATCATAATAACTCCTAAAAAACACCCATCCGCATCTGCAACCTTTAAAAACACTTTAACAACTTAAGAGCCATAGAAACTCTTTTGTAGGGACTACCCCCGTTGGCTTCATTAGGAGTTAGCCTAAATGGAGGAGCTAGGAGTAGGTGACAGTACCTAGCTCTGTGCTTGCCCCCAAGGTCACACCTCTCCCAGTTTCCTAAGTGAGGAGACGACTTTCATTAGATTTCTGTTGCTGGTGTGCAATCGATGGAAAACAGGGAGGAGGGGTTGAAGTTCAACTGGTTTCTCTTCAAGAGCTCTTAACTTCATACTTTCACCATGCAGTTCCTTAAGAGTGCTTAATCCAACTTCAAAACATACGACTAAAAAAAGGCTCTTTCCTACCTCTCTTAATCAAACTTTAAAAAATATTTTCCTTGGTTATAATATCCACACATCCTTATTCTTCCTCTCTCTCTTTGTCCTATTTAACCATCTCTTCTTCTCTCCTTTCAGCTTGCTTCTTTTTCCCTCACTTTTTACCTTTTTGCTCCTCTTTTTTCATCCTTGTTTTATTGGTTTTTACCCTGTTTTTCCTTGCTTTTTTGCTCTCTTTTTTTCCACTCTTCGCCGTCCTCTTTCTCCTTTTTCTTGCAACCATAATTAAATTTGTTTGGCTGTCCTATTTGTCAAACTTTTCTTTTAGTTGGCTTCCTTCTTTCACGCCCATTTTCAGCCCTTTTGGGCACTTTTTTCAGCTTCCTTTTTGCCCTTTTTCAAGCCTCTTTTCCTCTCTAATTTGCAGCCATGTTTCTTCCTACTTGGATTCCCTGTTTTTTCATTTTGTTGCAGCCATATAATTCTTTTGTTGGCTTCCCTGTTTTTCATCTTTTCAGCTTTCAGTTTACTCTTTTCTTTGCATATACTTTTCCTAGTTTTGTTTCAAAAAACACTAAATTTTTGCATTAAAAAGATTTATTTTTGCACCTAGATTAGCTTTTTATTGTATAACAAATAATGGGTGCATGAGTACTTGTTTTTTTTGTGCAGACATTGAAGAGGAAAAGTAAAGCAAGAAGGACTTGAAGATTGAACAAATTGTAAAAACCAGAAAGAAAAACATCAAGCATAACTTGCATCCTTGTAAAAGCCATTAATCCTTTTTTCTTTAGTTTTTTCTTTTGCTTTCTTTTCAAGGGTTAAAATCCCTCTTATTGTAATTATTAATAAAAATGACTAGTGGGGTTAAGCCTCCCACACTTTTCCTACTTCCCCTATTTGGTGGAAGTGTGTCTTGTCTTTTCCTTACGTAGATTAGAGTGCATGCTAGATTTAGTTTGTTTTTCACTAATTGCTAGTTTCAATATTCACTTGCATGCTTTTTTGTTTTATGTGCTCTTTTGATTATTCATAAAAGGAACCCAAAGACTCTTAAGCCTGTCATAAGACAGGTCAAGAACACTCTCTATCGAAGAGCACTTGCATTGCATTATCATAGTAGGTTAGATAAGACTCTTGAATCTCACCATAAAGTGGACCAAGAGCACTCTCTGTTGGAGAGTTGTGATTGTTAATAAAATTTGCAACTCACATTAACTCTTTAAAATAAGAACTTACCATTTTATAGTGTGTATGCTCTGCTTGTACAGTATACCCAAAAGCACTGTAACCTTTTTTAATTCTCACGCTTAATTCCAAGTATAACCATAATAAAATCTACCACTTTCCCAAGGCGAAAATCCAATGCCTAGATTTAAGCCATTGCGGTGGCAAAATACCCAAATGAAGCAGGAACACCTGGTCAATGACCTCGAGGCACCAGTTAGTCTACACCTTTGTGGTGTAGTGTTGAACACAACTTCAGAGACTACGACCAGCCTACATATTCCTTGCGGGTAGCCGCATCGATTGAGGGTTTTGGACATATCTCCCGTACCAAAAGGTATATATTGGAGATCCCCTTCCCATATAATAATCAACCTCATTTTAAAACATACACTAAAATTTACCAAGAGGCATTTGCAAAATGATCTCACAAACATCAGAGACTTATATTTTCAGCATCTTGACTACATTTTAGGCACTAGTCTGTTTATTTTTGCATCATCTTGTTTGGACCATTCGTCCATCTGTTTCTAAGTTATTTCATGCATGGATGCTTTAATTATTCACATCGTGTTTTGAAAATAGCAACGTGGATTGCGTAATTGGTTTTTGTGTACATCAAAACTCCTAAACAACACTAATTCTCATCTTCCATCTAAGAGTCATTAAAAACATTTTAAAGAGCCTTAGATAACCTTTTTTAGGGGCTACCCCCCTTGGCTTCGTTAGGAGTTAGCCTAAATGGAGGAGCTAGGATCAGGTGATAGCACCTGGATCTTTGCTTTCCCTGAAATATCCCAAATCCTGATATTTTCTATTTCTAAGCAAATATGCTGATACAACTGGGCATGCAAACTGCCATGCAAAAATCCCTATTTTATAGGAAAAATTAGGGTTAGAGTTTGTGAGATAGAATGAACACTTACCACTGATAAGCCGGCTAGACTGTTACGGTGAAAGTATGCAAGCACCGAGAACTGGATCGGAGATGGGTAGATTTCTTCTGCTTTCGGTGAACCCCCAGTAGCAAGAACCCCAGTCAGAAAAGGGTGACACTTTCAGTGAAGGAGGTGTCCGATGAAGCTGTCGATTTGCAGGGCTGATAGCCTTCCCGTGCTGGAGAGAATTCCTGGTACATGCAGGATTTCTGAGACCTCTAGGCAAGATAGCAACTTGCTCCAGAGAGACAGCTGCTCACGCCCATGGGATCCCGAAACTGCTGATAACTGCTTCGGATGAGCACGGACGGATCTGATAATCACTGGGTACCGGAGTATGATGCTGAAAATGAGAACGGTGCGTGAGTTTTGGAGTAAAGCTGAGATCTGAAGGCCCAGCAACTGATTAGGGGTTTCTGGCTGAAAACCCCCCCTTACGGCTACACACGTGTCCCTGCAACGATCTATACCATATACTGGATAACTTATGAATGAATGAAGAACAAGTGGTGAACCTGTATGGCTTACCCTGAATAAGACTAGGATAGATGTTTCACTACCGAAATCCCGTTAGCTGAAGACTCCGTCTCCAACCCCAACTGCTGTGCGGCACGCTGTGCTGCTATCCAAGAGCTCCCAAAATAATCATAATCCAAAGTGAAGTCTCCTTTCGCTTTATCCTCTATTATAACGTTCAACTGTGCAAACCCTAATCTTTGACCTAATTAGGTCACTTTATTTTCTAATTTGCTGTTGACTTGCATGCATGTGGATGGAGACTTAAAGAGTGCATGCATCATTAAATAATGCTTGGATGACATGCACAAAGGTGGCCTTTGGCCCCGATGGCCCTTCTTGACCTAATGATGATGCCCTAGATCTTCTATGGATGGCATCAGTCTTTAGCTGATTCCCTAGCTGTCAGTAACCGCTCGAACCCACAGGAATCACATAGGTTAGCGGTTTTGGGCCTCAAGGCCTAATTGGAAGAGGACATTACATTCCCCCAAAGCCACACCTTTCTCGCTTAGGGAAACATCAATCCAAAATATTTTTGTTGACAGTGTGCATTCGACGGACAATAGAATGATGATGAGGAAATGTCGACCCTTCAATATTATGACCTTGATATTGATATATAAGGAGAACTTATTAGAATTTTTTCATCATTAGCTCAAGGAGGCACGAATAAAAAGGGAGAACAAAATGATCACTATCAGGAACCATCCATAGTTGAATCTCTCATCTATGAATCCATTGAAGATCCTCATTGCCTAGTTAACGATTATTTTGATACAAATGTTGATCACATCTTAGAAGCAGATCAATCACATGGTAATATTGATATGATTGTAAGTGAACCTAATAAAAATATCCTTATCCTAGTGGTATCGATAAAATTTCTTATCCAATCCTTAATCACGATATGTTTGTTCAATGTGAGGATACTGACCTTGTTTCAAATCTTACAATCATTTCTGGAATTAAATTGAAAACTTTTTTCTCTCATCAAATTCCAAGATCAATTATTCCAAGTCATTTGGGAGAAAATTTTCAATCCACCCTTCTGTCCCAACTTTTCGAGTCTTCCTGTATGAGTTTGTGGTCTGATCAAGCTGTTATTTTCGGAATCTTCAATCAGGAGTCTGAATATTGTCGTATAATGGGAGAAAAGGCGCTTCATTTTTTTCAGTGATCTTGGATAAATAATATTTTTTAGTTCATCAATATTTCTTATGGGTGGAAAGAGAAGGTATATAAAGATCAGTTTCATCTTTTCTCCATTTTCGAACAACAAATGGGTGTAATTTCAATTTTTCCACAATACAATGTGTCCCCATTTGGTTTTTTCAATTTTTCGAGATTTAACAGAATTGAATGTCGTAGTTGGGAAGAGGAGAAAATAAAGAATTTCCTAGAGTGGTTGAATTATGAGTCATACTGCCTTCTTCCATCAAGAACGAACTCGTGCCACTTTTATGATCCTATCGGTATCTTGATGGATGAAGTTTGCAAAAATCATTCACAGCCCTGGCATGATTTTATTCCATGCTATCCATGTCTTTCTCTCATTCTCACGTAGCAAGTCAAAATGGCTTAAATTTCTTTTCACATTACTTCCAAACTGTCTCTGACTTGTTGTATCATTAACTGCAAAGAAAGATCAATTGATCCGTTCAACAAGTGGTTGCATTGGATCCATGATTTTTACTTATCACTTGTTTAGAACAGAATTTATTTTCGAGCATTGCCTTTATCAGTTCATTTTTTACACATATATTTCTTCCCATACATGTTGCTCTAGTATTTCTTGCTTCCATGTGTGCAAAAACAGGTAATACCTGGAGAGGAAGCAAAAAGTTGGAGTGCTGGATTATTTTCACTAATAGTGCTGCGGACCAGAGATTTCTGAGGTTCTCAAGCACTCTCTTCATTAGAGAACTTGTCCTAGTTGGAGCTAGATGTTATCACATATACATTTGCAGCTGGGCTAAAATGATGCAGCATACATATCTATCTCTTTATTCTATTCCAAGCTATTTTTCACATGGGGTTTTAGCATGGATCATTATAGCCTCAACCATTTCAGAGCCTTGTTCAACAGATTTTCTTTGCCAGGATTGAGATTCATTAGTCCATTAAGATGCTTTCAGTGGTGACCTAGTTCATTTGAGTAGAGTAGAAGATCAAAGTTGGTACACATAGTTGCAGAGGGGCCCTGTCAGATGGAGACAGGTATATATGGTGAGATCAGGTATATGTTTCCCTTGTTTGATTTTTCTCTATGATGTATATCAAACACCTAGGCTTGTATTGTTAGGATGATTATGGTGACCTATGCTTATATGTATATTGATGCCTGAACTTGTCCTAAGAATGATCAAAGAACTCACTGATTGAATACTGTTGATCATGCCATGCTTTACACAAATGATTAAACCTTAGTGTTGTGTTGGTCCAATATGTCATTTGTCCCCATCCATCTAGTTCATCCATTGTTGAATTTTATCCCATGACTTAGATTGATTAAGAGTTGTGAGATTGAATATATTTTCCCCATCTTGACCCCTGTGCATAATAGACTCCATGTTGTTATGTGTCTTCGGCTGTGAAGTATGTGGCTTGGCCAGTGTGGTTGGGTTCACCGGGTAGTTCTCCTTTAATCCTCAAAACAAGTGTTCCTCCAAACAGTGTTGTTAAACACTAAAGCATCGAAACACATAAAAGATATATCTAAATGATGCAAAGTAAATGTTTAAAAGGTAGTCAGTGGCCAATGGGTTGAGCACTCATTCTTTGTATAATGTAAGGGCCATCTGCCCTCCATAGGGGCAACAGAGAGAGGAAAACCCGTCGAGGCTATGGACCGCTTGCTGGCAGCGGGGCTAGGCCTTAGTCATTTACTAGAGCTCAGAAGGCTTTCTAGGGCACCTGCTCTTGTAGGCTATCTACTATCTTATGTGAAAAAGAAAGTTATTGAAAAAGATCAATGGTTAAAGGATGAGCACTCACTCTTTGTACAGTGTTCGACTCATTTTCCTCCACAGGGAAACAGGATGAGACTAGCCTACAAAGGCTATGTCTTTGTCATTATTGGAGCCCAGAAGGCTTCCAGGGAACCTGCCTTGAAGTTTGAACTGTATTGTAAAGTAATGAAAAGGAAAACTTGCTAGAGTCTGAAGAAAACAAGCCCAAGTACTTCATCCATTTGTGAGACACCGCCATTCCCTATTACTATCTGTCATGCATATGTCTTTTTGGTTGAGTGTATCGATTATCATTCGGAGAGATC
Source organism: Pseudotsuga menziesii (assembly GCA_001517045.1). NCBI lineage: Eukaryota > Viridiplantae > Streptophyta > Pinopsida > Pinales > Pinaceae > Pseudotsuga > Pseudotsuga menziesii. Next base: position 3,272 of record LPNX010718832.1, on the reverse strand, counting down.
ACATAGTCAAAGTCAGTCATATGTCATTCCCCTTTGCCTTAGCCTTGTTTTCCATCCTCACCCAGCATTAGCACACCGTTTAAACTTTGTAAGTATGGCATGCACAAACAGTCTTCCAGAAGGTTCCAATATTTTCAAAGGTACAGGTATATCTTACTTACTATTATTATTGTTGTCACCATGATTATCAATAACATGATTTAAGTTGGGTTTTGATATACACTATTAAAGCATTGCTTACCTTGGAATCATGCAGGATCATATTGGTACAAGATCTCACCTCCAATTTGGGTACTTTGACCTGGTCAACTCAGTTGACCAAGTCAAACACAGTTCCCAAGGTAGTGACTCAAAAAAACAACATTGCTTATATTGTTTCTAGACATGCCCAAGATCAATATTACGGTTTCAGTTTTGATAATTTGGCCCTGATCTCATGATCAAGAATTATTATCACTTTATTATTGGCCAAATGATCAAATTTTATTATAGATGACAATGATTTTGGTTCTCCTAGAACATTGCAGTGTTCTAGGGGGTATGAGTAGTCACTTAACTTACGTATTCCCCATCAGGGGTTTGATCTAGTGATTTGCTTTAGGTCTATCCTTTTAGGATAAATCTGGGTCTCCCCCGTTGTCACTTGGGATTCTCTAGTGGCATAAAGTGAAGGAAGTCTTAACCGATCTGACAACCATCCATCTTTTGGGGGTTAGGATTTTCGTAGGTCGCGGCTTTGGTTGCTTGTCCCCTCTATCATCCTGTACAGGATTACTCTACCAGGGAAACCAAGATCCGTGATAACAGTCGCTTTAGGGGTTTTTAGTTTCACTTTTCGCACCTACTCTATCCTTAGAGTGACATCCCCTAAGGGTACCATTTTAATACTTTGCCTAAACCCCAAGAGTGCCTTGTTTTTCCATCCAAATTGGTTCTATCACTGTGAATATGTTCGGAAAGTTGAGATATTTTATTGGTTAGTACTTGGGAAAACAAAACTGGGAACACCTCCGTTGGCTAGTCTGGATCTCCTCAAGAAGATTTGGGAAGCCTAAAGAGAGAGGTCCTTGACTGACATGACACATTTGGGACAAGGCGCTGAGATGTCATTGGTGTAGTGGTCCTATTTCTCTTCCCTATAAAGAGACCTCTAGAATTTGTGAAAACATGTCTTTTTAAGCAGGTTTCTAGAATCTAAACAACCTAGAGGAAACCTCATCATCGGAAGATTCACAATCAAATTTCTCATCTCCCAAAGCAATTTTTTCTCTTCTTTGCCGTGTTTCTTCTAATTTGAAGGCTTAACTACTGTCCCATCTTCATTGGACCAGCAAGCATCTTTTAAGAATCCTCAAAAATATTGTAAAAGCTCGAGAAAAGTGATTCTCACTACTTGTCCCCTTATAGGCTCCCCTTTCGCCATGTCCTCATTGCATAGCGGGGTGTCATTTTGTGTCGTATTTTTCTCTCTATTTTTGCATTATTTCAAGTTACTTAGATTGGTTACATTAGACTTTAATTTCTCAGCAGTCCATCCTTAAGCTTACATCAATTGACAGACTTATCTAACTATAATCTAGACAAGGCTTCTACATTTTTTGTTTTTCTTAGATTAATTTGCTAACCCCCTAACTCCAATCTAGTTTTAGGATTAACAACTTTCAATTTCTAGATTAGTTACTAATCACACTACTTTTTTCTAGATTAGAATTTTCTTTTATTTGTCCATCACTTATATGGATGCTAACCTACAAATCTAAAGTAGGACTAATCCCAATTTACTTCTATAGATTAGACACTAACTACAATCTAGGATAGTCTCTAAGTGATGTTTTCTAACTCCATTAACCTCTTTCATTTAAAAATTCTAGCACTGATTTCTATCTTGATATATCTTAAATTGCTAACATATGCAATTGCTTCAATGCTTATTTATCTACATGCAACTAAATTGACGTTATAGATCTGAGTATCTGTATTAGTGCTATATCCCGTATCTTAGATCTCCTACCATTCCAAGTACTTGCTTTATTTCCGAAATATCATTTGTACTTGACGTATTTCAAATTAACTCCTTTATTTTGATTAGTTTTATCATTCTTCCGGCCTACCTACCTCGGCTTTGTTTAGGAGTTCGCCTAAACAAAGGGGTTGAATGTTGTAGTGACAGTTGAACCCAACCTGAACTTGCCTCCAAGGGTACGCCCAGCGAGTTGTAAATTTTTCTCACCGAGGTGCAGGAAAGGCGGAAACAATGTACAAATATAAGACATATTTGATCAACTTTCTTATGACTACATCATTAAACACGCAAAGCTTGCACACTTGTAACCACCAATATTCCCTTGTGACACTTTGTTCAATATCTTGACAGGATTCTATCACACAAGAATCTTTGTAAAACATGTGACCGTCATTTCACTCTTCTGAAACCTAAGTCAATTTAAGAACTAATCCTAATAAATACGCTTTAATCCTACCGTCCCACTTAAAATCTATTTACAATATTTACAACCAGTTTTCTATGTTTGACTGAGTTCTCATCAATTTGAATTCATAATATTATGATGGCCTCATCATGGTGGTCACAAGAGTTGAAGATAGGCTGGATAATATGCAACCACAGAGAAAGAAATCCACATTAAAGTTTGACACAAGTTCATTAAAAATATCAGTGATGTGTATTGCCAACAACTCATCCTTGAAGAACTCTGCTTTCAGATTTGCAATGTCAGCCGTTTTGCAAGAATTAGGTTTAAATATCTATCTGAGTACCATACGATCAATGAAAACAACATGCTGAAGGTCGAGTGGTGGTTAAGAGTGAGAATGGGGGGATGGTTAGGAACATTACGGAGGAAGCATAAGTTCACCAACTATGAGGATCAGAGATAGTACAAGGGGACTTCTAGGAAGCAAGACTCATCAGAACTAGAAGAACTTAACTTTCAATCGAACCATATATTAATTCTTCTTTTCTCCAATATCTATGTGTTGAGCAACCTCATCCTTTACTAGAACTCTTGACATGTAGATATTAACTTCTAGGTGTGCTGGTGTGGCAATTTCCTGGGCTATAACATTCTCCAGGACTGATCTTGTAAACAATCCTGATGGAAAATTAATAACATGAAACTAGGACTCTTCCAACCAGTCCTTCAACTCCTACTTGGTGACTAATCAATTAGACACATTCCTATACAATATGTACCCTTTTATCAAGCCTTGATATTCCAAATAACTCTAAATTTGGGCAATGATCCTTGAGAAAC
>LPNX010718824.1:0-25239 GCA_001517045.1 Pseudotsuga menziesii | reverse complement strand
AATGCATTCATAACATCAGCCTGTACAGGGTCAGGAAGCTCCTCCCAATCTACAGCCAAGACATCCTTGAGTGCATTCTTGACATTGACGTCCATTACTTGGGGTGATGCACTGATGTCTGAACTAAATGATCACCTAGGAGTTTTGACCGCAAATGGAAGCTTGGATTTTGTAGTTAAATAAGTTTATTAGTTCCTTCAAAATCATTTCTAAAGTTGACCCAATTCTTACAAGATATTGAGAAAATTGTAATATTGATTGACTAGATGTCCTGAAACTAGTGGAACTAGAAAAAACTATTGTTGATACAAGCTGCAAGTTATCTAATGTAAGCTTATCAAGGCCGCCAGCCTGCAACCAATAAAAAGCCAAAATGAATTGATAACCTGTTCAATCAAATGCAGAATACAGCCAAATACTATATATCAGGTTGATCTATATAGAAAGCTAGTATTACCAGTTTACTTTCCGCTTGCACACTAGAATTAGAGCTTGAAGTGGTGACAAGAGCTATTTCCCAACCAGTGGCTCCATTTGGAATATCTCGAGCACTGTTTGAGGTTCCATTGGAAGAATTATCTGCAGTTTAATACAGAATGAAAAATGTCAACAAAGACAACTATAAATACTAAATAGCAATAATCTGTGTGGTCAATATGCACCAATGATAAACATCTTACCCATAGTAGGAACAATAGCAAGGGCCAGAGCATTCTTTTCTTCAAGTGAGGAAGGATCAGGACTAATGTCATCAAATCCCTGCCATCAGACAAGCATTCAAAAAGGTCATTTCACAGTTGGTTAAGCACTGCTTAGAGCTTCCAATTATTTCACAAACCACAATATTCACATTTGACAGAAACCACAAGAATCAACATCTTGCCAAGTCAAATCCTACAGTCAATGTTGTATTCCTGTATCATGTATACAATTTTCCAATATAATGAGAGCAATAATACGAATCTTTACCAAAAGATCAGTTGTCACAATTGGCACAGATTGTACAGGTGCAGGACTTTCCTTGACTTGTTCGAGAGGTGGAGGAGGTGGTGGCAGTACATCATCCTGGGGCTCTGAATTTTTCTTGTACTCCAGAGCTAAAACCTTTGGAACAGACTCAGTTTTCTGTTCAAGAAACAACAAATATTAATTAATATTTTTTTAGAACAGAAATAATTATTAGAAAGTTAAATGGAACTTTGGAAATAACAAAAAAAATGCAATTTGGGTGTCCTCAAAAAACTATATACTCTCTTAGGATAGATGTTCATACCAACTCTCTACAGACTGATGATGATCTTGGGGCATCTTTAACATACTCTTCCATTGCAGAAACGAATGATGCTGGTGGCTGTTCATCCAGTAATTTGATTCACAAGAACAAAATGTAAGTATAACAGAGAACCATGCACATCTGTAATGTCCAGCAACACGCCATTACACTAAAAAGTTGCACTCAATATGAAATTATCTGTACCTGTTCAAGAGTAGGAAATTTAAATCCACGTCCAAGGTCAAGACCTTTGCAAACTTCATAGAACTCCGAGGAAGTGATGACATTGGTAGTATGATATTTATTTAGGTGCAGTTTGGTGTGTGTTTTCACCACTATCTTCAGTATTATGGACTGCACTAATGTGGTTGCCTGTTGAACCTGATTTCTAAATGTAAATACTTAAATATAATTCTGTGCAATTTAAAAAGTCGATTTCCAGCTTTATTGTGTTGTGAGCTTGTTACACTTAAATTCTCACCTAAGGTTTAAAGTCACCAAGTGAAATTTCAAGTGGAGCTCGGAAGAGTCACCAGTACCACTGTCATCTTAGTACCCTCTTCTCTCACTTTAGGATGGCTAATTACCAACAAAAGGGGGCTTCTCTATCTTTACTAAGTCCAGAAATTTATGATGAGTATTGAAAGGTTTACAAACTTTTTATAAATATGTATTAACTATTAAGGGTTTATGTTCTGTTAGATATTGCAGATGTAAAGGACAGAATTAGAAATCTGGTGTATAGTGCAGAAAATAGTAAATCACCCCAATTTTAATAGTAGATCTATATTGGAAATACAATCTGTTATTTCCTGATTTATTTGCAGAAATAAAAATAAAAATTGCATTTTAAACCTTTATAAATGTGTTCTTAGATATTATTTGAATCTGGAAAATGAAGATTTATGTAGCAGAAAATTTCAGTCTAGTTTTGGATGCAAGAGATGACGTTTTACTAGACTTTATCGGGCAGATCTGGATGGTGACGATGACTGTAATTTCCAGATCTGATTTGCAGAAAAGAAAGGGGATTGTACATATTTTTATGGTGGTTGAAAGGTAGTACTGGTGCCTGTATTTTATATTGGGCATTGGATCTAGTGAGGCTTAGTAGGAAGCTGTCCCAATGAGGAGATGAACATAAATAAGGCTGCAAATTACAAGCATTATTACTTTCTCCATGCTGTCTTATGCTTCAGAAATCTGCAAATGGGAATTTAGTAATTTACTAGTGTAGATAAATTCAATGCTTGTGAGGTTTTGTACTTATTGAGATGAACTACAAGTGCATATAACCGTGTATATAGAGACATACATTCATGTGACTCATCACAAATGATGAACACTAAGTAAAATGGAAGGATGTTACTAGTTTTCATGCCTCACGAGTCACAACCATTTTACATTGAAGATATCAGCAATAGACACCATAATCAATCAAGAATACTTCTTAATCTACTACGGTGCATCACCAAAATCATCCAATGATACCAATAACAAGATAAAATACTAGCAGCAAGAGTTCAAATGCTCAATCCTTCAACAACCATTGCAATAGGAGGAGCTTCTTGGCTTAACAACCTTTATAATAAAATAATAACATCTTTACCAAAACCCTAGATCTATTCTAGGAAAACCTAAATTAACATTATCCCTCAACTAACTTGAGAGGACAAGTCAAACAAAAGCTAAAATATTAGTGGCTATGCTACATGTACAAATTTCCATATGAGAGCTCTAAGAGACTAAGGTGCATATCGAAGTGGCTTTTATCCTAGAGCATTAAAATAATCTTGAACAAGAGGGGTACCATAAGCAAAGGGGTACATACAGAGGAACATGAAATTCTCCCAACCAGTATTTGTTTCCACTGCCTTCAGTCTCTTCAATTTTTTTACCATGTTTGACAGCACAGATTGGAATGTCTTTCTGGTTTCCAAAGTCCAACAAATACTTAGCCTCACCACCTTCATATATTTTCCCACAAACGGTGGCATTCCTGAAAGAAATGCCCTCTTTGTCCACAGCCTTACCATCATGACAATCTTCTGGATATACAAGATCCTTCCATTTAATATAAGCATCAAGATACCTAACCTGCAAACGTGTCCAGTATGTAAAAAAATAAACTAATTTCAGATCTTAAATGGTTTAAGTAGTTTGCATGTACATTTCATATTTCTTGAAAGCAACTAAATAACACCAAAAAACAGACAGACCTAAACTGTTCAAGATTTTGCATAGCAATGTCATCCTTCTTGTCCTGCAACTTCTATTCAATATTTTGCACAGCAATGTCATCCTTCTTGTCCTGCAACTTCTATTCAAGATTCAAGGAAAAGTTATATGCTTGAACAAGAGTATTCATATCAACCAACTTCATTTTTTTATTGAATATAGCGGCAGAGGCCACTTAAATACTTCAGAAGTTTGAATTCTCTAAATCTATAATCCATAAGTTCAATATGAGTTAATATAATTCATCAACATAGCTCAGAACAGCCTGGTCTCTACACTAGTACAATTGCTACCATCATTTGTAAAGTTGATCTGTGTGCTTGAGAGGATAAAAGGATTCTTGTGATACAATGACAAGGTTTTCCTATGTCTCAATGTGAAGTTTATTGTCTACAAGGAATTATTTGCTGAGATTCTCCCACCAACACTATGATGTGGTGTACATCTACGATGTAGCAATGGCGATCTTCTCACTTTTGGTGAAAGTTGAAATAGTTCACAGTGAAGTAGGAGTCTAGCTATGGAGTTGCTGCTATGGGAGTAATTGCCTGTGCTGGTAACCTTCTTTAAAATCTTCATCAACGTGTCCATCATGTCACTCCTCTTTTATTCAAGAGCATCTTCAAGGAGTTACTCGATCAAGGAGATATTTCAATGCTTTTTAATTCGGCCATGGTGGTCTCTCGTGTTTCAGAAAGTAGATAATCAAAAACAAAAGAGGGTTGAATATTCAAGCAACAATACTCCGAACATGTATTAACAAACATAAAGACAAATAGTCAAACAAGCCTCTTACCTTACTTGTAGTGTATAACTCTGAATTTCGATTCCAATATACAATCAAGGACAACTCAACAATGTGGCATTAATTACGTTACAAGAAGAAGAAGCATGGATAAAATTGAAGAAAATGCACACAAAGAAAACAGATTGAACATAAGATTTGTAAATCACTCTGCTAGAGAGATCATGAAAGGGTAAAAATCTTTGCTAACTTCCTACCATACACAACAATCTCAAAGTAGTTACAAACACCCACACAGCTTCCAAAGGTGGTTCAATTCAATCACTGTCAATAACTGTTCAATTGAACTGATGTCAACAAGAGTGTCACAGACATGAGGATCATCAACAAGGACATTGTCCACAAGTGCATTTCCAATAGGAGAGTTACCAACAAGTGTTGTCAACAAGCTTTCCATCAGCAATGCAAGCTTCTATGGGGTTGGACAATGTTAACAAGGTTGTTGATGAGGAAGTTCCTAGATCAAAAGTTACTATCTTAACTGAAAAGTCAAGTATGTGGATGGTCAATTGAGGAATATCACGATTTTCTATAATTTTGAAACTTTTGATATAGCATTACACACTACCATTCAGCAAACTATTCTCATGGAGCAACCCAGGCAAGAAATTGAGCAGCACTTCAGGAAGAAGATTGCCACCAAATCCGGGTTCCTCTCTCGAAGTGAAAAACAAGGCCAAGATGTGACCCTACAATGGTCAAATGAATACTTTGCAACTTAATGATTGGTTAGGGTAGATAAATTTCTCTTATGACGTACAAAAATTTACAGATGAGGACAGTTACCTTCACAATACACAAGCACAAAGAAGCATGCTACAATAGGAGCATGTATGTGAGTGCAAAGTAGCCCTAGGCACCACATAAGGCCTCTATCATTTTCTGCTTCAAGGTATTTTTAATAACACATATCAGGCATGCAAAGTGGTACCTGAATAAATTAAAGTAAAGCACCAAATTCCATAGCTTGTGATGTAGATTTTCTGATTTTTTGAGAAAAAGCCATGACATTAGAAATAATTGCAACAGTATTTGTACCTATAATTCTCTCCAAGCTATTCTATCTCATGAAAAATATACACCGGGAATTTCTTGGAGGTAATGGTAACTTTTTTCCTTTAATTGATGCTTTGGATGGATGCCATAATGAGTCAATGAATACGAAGGTGATACAGCTGTTTGTTAATCTTTTAACAGGTGATCCGAGTTATATTAACTTGAATCACACCTTGCAAGAAAAGTTATTATTGATGGATTCATCTTATTTGGCTTCATGGCTGGAAAAAATGCTGCTAGGGTATACTGCTCAATCAGCTGTAGGTAATTTGCCAACAGGAGTCTCTAATTCAGTAAGAGATTCAGCTATTGCTTTCATCAATGCTCTGGTGTCACCTTCATCTGATTCAAAATCAAGAGAACTTTGTGATCACATTCTTGATGCATTGCTTGTGGGTAGCTGGGTGGAGAGCCTTCCACCTTTACACCAATAAAAATTCCTAAAAACTCTAGCATCAATTGGAGCAGTCATTGCTATGAGGGTACTTTTTTTTTCTGAATTCGTTTTCCATTACCTCCCTATTTTGCAGTTGTGACAACAACACTTGTGCCTGTATGAGTAGCAGAAACTTGAGGGGACCAATCATCTACATGTTTAGTCCAACCTGCTGCTAGCGCAATGAGCCGAATGTATTTCTCAAGCTGCAAAAAAAAAGTCAAAAACCCAGGATGTTCATACTCTTTCTTTACATTGACAATTACAGGGCAATCTAACAAAACAGTTCCCACATTCAAACAAAATGCTTAGAAATAAAACATAATATGCAAAAATATTGACAAAAGAGAAGCATATTTTTCCCCAGACAAATAGGCTACAACAAATTTGCCTTTTCGAAGATATCAGCCCAAAAATTGATTGTCTTTAGGGAAGAACTGAACATGCTGGATCCCAGTCACAGCAAAGCTGGACAAAACAAACCTTGTCCTCTCAGGCCAAGTGGGAAAGTATGAAACCAAAAATGGAAACCAAATCCAGAACATGACAATGCATGCAAGCTCCATACCCTTGCTTGGAACTCTTTTCTTAGACAAAAGCAGAGCAATCGACTGCCCAAACAAGTTAACCCTCGCAACGGCCATGACAGGATAAAAGCTCCAATGCTGGTAACTCACAAAAAATCTAGCAAGACCACCAAAATTCATTTTCCTCTCGTAAAACTTAGAATACAAAGAAGCAAAATACCCGGAAGATACCGCAAACAAGGGCACATACTGAAGATCCGGATCAAAGTCCAGACTATTGCATGAAATATGATGGGCATTATGATTTCTCTTCCACCATCCAATACTAATCCCATACATGCAATTTCCAGCCACCAACTGAATAATCCTATCAATTTTCTTATGACCCACAAGCCCACAGTGAACCAAATCGTGCCCAATCCATCCACTCTAAATCCACACCGCCCCTAACAAAACGCCACAGCCAGCATGAAGCCAAAACCCTTCATAAAACAACACACCCACTACACACAAAGCTAGCATTGCCATCATCCATAAACCTATCAAAAAATAAACTAACAGAGGCCCCTTGAAGAGCCTAGCCTTCTTCAACTCCCCCAGAAGCTTACGATAATCCTTAGAAACCTCAGAAACCTCGTAATCTTCATGAATGCCAATCATAAACTGATCTAAATACTTCCACGTAGAGCCCAGATGATAGGCAACGAATGCATCCGTCACATCCTGGCCTACCAGATTCAAAAGAGGCAGTTCCCCTCCAAGATGCTTGTCTAACCACTTACTAACATCATAAACCTTCCCACTTATTGAAATCCACAGATCTCATTCCTTATCATGTGTTTTCAGCTCTGATGTATTGATTTTCCTCCATGAGAGACGCTGTTTCGGGCTCGAAAGATCATCCATGGCCGGTTATTTGAGGTCTCGACTCGGATCTGAATACCCTGAATGATATATTTCTCAAATCAAATCGTTCACATGCTCATTCCCACCTATTCTGATCTCGCTGGTTAAGATATCAAGTTTTCTTTCCTTGCCTACCCACACCCCCTGGTAAGAGATGGTTTTCTCTCCTCGCTGGGGGAGATCTCGCTGGTTAAGCCCCTGAACCCCCGGTTGGAAAGAAAGAACTAAACTCTATTTCCCATCCAACAGAAAATAAATATACAATATCCGAGAGCTTACCTACCGGAAACCCAGCATGATTGATTCCCAATTTAGTTGAGGCATGCCAGTTCGAACGAGGAGCTAAGCAGCCAGTTGCCTTCCAACCAGCCAGCCGGAACCAGCCAGCCAAGAGAAAAAATAGTTAGGCTAGCCCGGAGGCTCCATCCTTCACCCCCAGGTTAACTCCCAGCATACAAAATTCACAAAAAAAACAAACATAACCGCGTGCGCTGAACAAAATTCACAAAAAAATCAAACATAACCACGCTTAAACTCTTGGCCATCGCTATATCGACGCCTTGACCGTTGTAAAAAGTAAACAAAAGGTGGTGCCGTCGCTATAGAGACGGTCTAGCGTGGATACAACGACGAAAGTCGGGGCTTCCTTAAAAAAAATTGTAAAAATGCATAATTTACCCTTGATTTTTCCACGAAAGTAAAACTAACGTGGAAAACTAATGTGGCAAAATTGATCACTTGTACTATTGTATATATCTTATGTATTGTACCCCGATGTTTATTCTAGGATGTGTCTATAATGTAATTGAGTCATGTCATACCCTGATGTTTATTCCGGTATGTTTCTATAATATAAACAAGTCATGTCAAGTCATTATGGGTAACCCTCCTATTGGTCAAGGGTTGAAGTCCCCACAGTTGTGGGGCCCTAGGTTTATTAGACTATCCTAGAGATTTCAACCCTAGGTGAGTCATTGTAAGTCGGGGAAATATTCACCAACATTGTGTTAAGGATAAACCTCCTTGTTGGTCGGAGGAGGCAAATTCCCCACAAGTTGTGGGGCACTAGGGTTATTAGACACTCCTATAGATGTTGGATCTAGTAAGTAATTTTTAAGTGAGGCCGACATGTTGGAGTGGGTTTCAAGTGAATGAAAGAATAGAAATAGAGAGTGAGCCTCACTATATATCATACACACACACACTCATTGAGGCGCATGAGTGAGAGGAGAAGTTGTTGGGACAAGAGAGAGACTACTGCTGTCGGGACATCATCTTTATGTTTTCGGGTTTTACTTTTGGTGATAATTCTATCTCTGAGGAAGTTGCGGGGTTTTCTCCTTTATGGTTTCCCCAAGGAAAATTATTTGTGTCTCTTGTCTCTTGTGTTTTATTGATGTGCATGTTATTCTCTCAGTTAAAGATCCTAAGATCATAATGGTAGCTTGAATGATAAAAATCTAACATGGTATCAGAGATAACCTGAGAAGAAGACATTGTGCAGCTACATAAGCTATGGATTCTTAATTTTTGGGTCTCCCTCCACAATCCATCAGAAAAAGTATGCTAGGATGACTCTCCATTGAAGGGCGCATCTTTCTATCGAAGCGGAATTTGATTCCGAGCATTTTCAGTTTTCGGTATGGGAAATTAGGGATTTATATAGAAGAGGAATTTTTGAGTGATCCTAGCATAGGATTTCTCTCCTCATCAAAATCTAAGTTTAGAGACCTGGACCAATATTTTTGGTTTGGTAAAACTCTGGGAAAGTCAAACCCTAGTTTGACCCCGAGCTTGAAAACCCTAAATACTAAAACTGATCAGTTTTGGTACATTCGATATATTGCGATATTGGTGAAGGATAAGGACCTTAAAATTGTAGAGGATGAACATAAAATCTTGAATTACACTATGTCCAAAACTCAGCCTCAGATTCGCTATATTCTCAGAGATCCCTCCATGTCAGGGTTCCAACCTCTTCTAGAATTCATCCCTAAACAGGACACCTGGGGAGAATTGCTATATCTTGGGCTACATAGGTCCAAATGATATTTCTGAAGATGTTCTAGAAAGGGCATAGAATTTAATTTGTGTTCTAAGTTTCTGAATCAGAATATGAACCATTAACATGTTCCGTCCATACAAATTCGCTATTCTGAACAGTCCTATAATAGGTCACCTTGGGAAAATGATCATAAGTCCTAATTGGTGAAACCAATTCTGATGAAACCTATGTTGTTGGATCAAGGGCATGCGATGCTACATCAATGCAAATTTTTAGACATAGAGGAGTAATAATTGTAGATATACCATAGAACTGGTAATAAGCATTTCTGCAGAAGAAATTGGAAAGCTAGGGCTTCCTGTTCCAAGAGTCTCCCTCCACTGTTTTCAGAAAAGGAGTACATTGGATAACTCAACTTGGAGAGATATATATTTCTATCCAATCAAATCTGAAAGATTCCAAGTTTAGAAAATTAGGGTTTCTTTGACAAACCCTAGATCAGCCAGCTCTAGAACCAGGACGGACACCTCAAATCGGTAAGATCTAATCTTTTGCTATTTGCATTTGAGGTTCTCATTTCAAAGTGATCTATCACATCAGATTGATGATAATCTTGTGAAGTTGACAACTTCCAAGCATGGAAGTATTTGATCTCTCTAAAGAAAATGAATTGGACACCTACATGAGTAGAGAGGTTCCAGTTCCAGAGGGTGATAAGGCTAAAAGCCTTACACAAGAAGAACCTGGTCAAGGCCAAGAAGATCATTATTGATTCAATCATGGATCAACTTGTACCACAAGTGTCTTCCCTAAAGAAACCAAAGATGTTTGATTCCTTGACCAAGCTATTGGAAGGGAAGAACATAATTTAGAATATGACCTTAAGAAATGAGTTGAAGAATGTGAATATCCAGAATGCAGAGACCATACAGTCATACTTTACAAGGGTCTCTCAAATCAAAGAACAACTTGAATCGGTAAAAGAAGAAGTGAAGAATGCAGAAGTGGTGATAGCCACCTTGAATGGTCTCCTAGGATCATGGGATTCATTCATTTGAGGAATGTGTGCCAGAAGGAAGTGATTACTTTCAGTAGAATCTGGGAAGAGGAAGAAGCTCAACTAATAATAAGAGAAAAGAAGATGGGAGCAAATGAAGATAAAGCTCTCACCATCCAAAGAAGATCCCTCAAGCGAAGAGAAATATGAAGAACTCAACTCTTGAAGAACCTATTATCCATCTTAGCATTTGGATAAGAAACAATGCTATTATGAATGAAGAAGATGATGAAACTTAAGGCTCAAGAAGGAGTCTAGCCACGAAACAAATAAAGATAAGTATTCAATTGTCATTTGATGATATTGTTATCCATTTGTTACATTTAGTTAATGTATTATGCATGAAAGAATGTTTACATTAATGATAGTATACTGCTAATATGCATGTGATGGGTAAGTAGCTCATGGTGCTATACAACTCTCCATTGATACTTATCTAGAATGAAACCTCTTTGCTGACATATTGGATTAGTGCACAATATCAATGTTGTCCTAGTAGAGATGGAAGGCATCTAGAAAAGTTTCTGTGAGATATGGATGAATGTTGTATTGGCTAAAGTAGTTGCATGATCATATATTTATGCATAATAATTTGACATTATGAATATTCCTTATGAAATGTCTCTAACCATGCAAATTAATTTGACTTGTAGGAAAGATTGCATACATAATCGCCTACAAGCAAAGAAGGACGAGACTTGTTACGAAGAACAAGTGATGACATTTCAAAATGAAAAATAATATGACGAATGCAATGACATCATTGATGCAGAACCTTCCAAGAAGAAAGGGAAGACCAGTTCAAGAAGAATGATGTCTAGAATATAGTATCGATACATGAAGGAATAGATGGAAACATCATGGGATACAAGGCAAGATCTGTAGCACGAGGCTTCTCATGAAAAGAAGGTATAGACTACGAAGATACATTTGCAGCCAGTGGGAGTTGAGACACATGATAGGAAGAATCATGTGTGCAAATGAAAGAAGGTCTTGTATGAGTTCATAAGACACCCATGGGATAACACATACATAAGGAGCTTGATGAAGATATAAACCTTTGCTACAAGGTTGATAGAGGATGACAAGCTCATAGATGGGTGCGAGATGAAATTTTAAAAAAGTTCAAGATAGAGGATCTTGGTATCTAGTGACCCTAGATGAATACATAGAATATTAGTAGCAGAGGAAGCTACTTGTCACTCCAGTATAGAATGTTTCAGTGCGTGGAGTACAGAATATAGAGAGAGTATGATACTTTAGAGGGAGTGACTACAGAATATCCTGAGGCTTGACATGATATGACAGGATGGATAGATTAGTGATGAATTTAGGCTTTACTAAGAGTAAAGTGGATTCCAACCTTTGCTTCTGTTGCAGCTGCAACATTTTCCCAAAATTCCAAAAAATTTCAAGACCCTCCTTTTGCTTGAATCAATTTGATTTTCTTCTTTGATTTGATCTAATGATTTTTTTCAGAATGATTTTCTAATGCTTGGATTGATCTATCACTTGTTTGATTCTTCCTCTAACGCTTGAAACAATCCACTGTTTGTTCAAAATTTATCGCATCTTTTAAATGCGTTTTCAGCATGTTTGAATCGGAAGTTTATTTGGTTGGCGCTCCCATCGTTGCGGAAGATTGACAGGTCTTGGCTTCGACATTTTCTCTGATACTTTTCCCTCAATCGGCTGAGTTTTTGGTTTCGATTCGGAACATGTTGTTATTTCTTTCTCCGCCGTTGCGGACGGTAAAATCTGAACTCTCCCGATGATCGCTTTGATTGTTCAAACCCCGCGTCGTCGTTCTTGCCGCTCTTTAAGCCTTGGGTTTTCTGTCGTTGCGGCTTCCAAATGCATTACCTTTCCGAGCCTTTAGTTGTTTTCTCTTCTGATTCAGACCTTATTAGTGAGGCATGATGTCCTTTGTTCTTTTGTAGTTGTGGCTACGAAAAGCATTATCCTTCCGGTCAGTTAGTGTTTTTCTCCTCTGATAAAGAATGTGCCTATGGCGGAATGACTTGTCCTTTAGATATCCGTCGTTGTGGCTCTCGTTCCGCTTCCATTCCGATGTTTTAAAGCTTCGACGCGTCATTGTTTGTCTCTCGGTTATCCCCGCGGATGGAGTAATGGTTTGGCCACCCGATGTTGCAGAAGGAGTTAGGCTTTCGACGTCCAACCCATTTCTCTCCGGCGTCCGATCTTTTAATTTTTCCCCGCTGCTTACATTTGTATATATATGAATGGGGTCGAGCTTGTTCATTATTCTATTATTTTTCAACTGTCGTGCTCTGTCACTATCACGCTATCATTCTCTCGAGCTAGCGAAGGACCCCATTGTCAGTACCCGCGTCCAGGTGGCTCAACTATGGAAGCTTGACCGCTTTTCTTCCCTCTGTCTACGCAGCGTTGCCAGGTAGGCTCCTCGTTGCTTATCCCATTCCGTTTGAGCTTTTGATTGTTTGTCTACGGTTGGGTTTTTCCATGGCCTTTTCCCTTGGCCCGTTAGTTACCCGCCTATGTATTGGGGATTTCATGGAATTACTGTCCGCGGAAAAGGGGGGGGATTTTTGACCCACTGAGTAGTTTTCCCCATAGCCATTTGTTATGCGACCCTATGCTTGGTAATGAGGGTTTGGTGCTGACGGCCATTATGCTGTCTGCACCAATCCACCCCGTGTGATGATTTTTTTCCAGGGGGAGGCCTTCATGGCCTTCCTGTGGTGCTTGAAATGGTTTCCCTCTCCCCCTTTGTTTTTGTGCTACCCGCTTCATCAAACCCCAACTGTTTTTTATCTACGCGGTTCCGCTCGACCCCATTCACACTCAGTTTCGAACCCCAAGTTAGTGGAAGAGGATATGTCACTGCATGTAGTTTTCTTGGTCAGAATCGCATGGGTAGCATTTTATTAAAGCGCCGCTAAAAATCTTGAATATTTTCCCCTGTCATTCCCCACAGCGAGATGATCATGGCACTCATAGATAGCTCAAGTTTTCTTCATTCTTATGTAGATTTGCTTCATGATCAAACTTGTTGATAGAGCTATTTGCACATTTTGCTTCATTTAACTAATTGCTGTCATGGTAAACATAGACGAAATGAAACGTCGCACATGTCATCTCAATGTTTGCAACGTAATTGGAAATGTCTTAATAGTTGTAATTGTATGCATAACAGGAAAATTCCAAATTCCAAATGTCAAAGAGGCAAAATAAGAAGGCCCCTGTGGTCAAGGAGGAGCTCAAAGTGGAAGTTATTACCAAAGCTGAATACATCTATAAAGACACCAAGTGTATATCTGGTGTAGAACCCAAGTACCAGTGGGGAGAGATATACAGGCTAATCACATGTCGAGAGGTGCCTGATATGGGATTGGAAGAAGAATCCATATATGCCAACATAGAGAGATCTTCACTGATGAATATTTCCACCAGACCAGAGCTATTCCCATGCTCTGAAGTAATGGGTTGGATTCTGCCCCAAGAATATGTCACCACAATGATCTTGGAGAATGTCAATAAACAGGGCTATGCTGCTTATAGCCCAGGATATGTAGCACTAGCCTACCACCTGCCAGAAGCCCAAAATTTTTTGTCTGATGACTGGTTAAACAACATCCGAATGGACCTTGTTGAGACCCTTAAAAAAATGCTGTTGACTGGAAAGAATTTCAAAACTAGGGCTACGGGAGAGTATGACACAGCAAGCTTAAGGGCCCCATACAGGTTCATAGATTTAATTCTTAACAGGATTTTTGGAAGAGCTCATGGCAGGTTCTTCAAATTGGAATGGATACCAATTATTTTTTATGTTGCCACCCAGGGGACCATTTTCAACTAGGCCAACATTGTATCAAACAGTCTTTCAGCCTGCATGGCCTCGGCTTTGGGAGGAGTGTCCCAAAAGATATCTGAATTCTATATGAGTTCCATACTTGTCGACTGTATATTGTGCAATCAACCTTTTCCTAGCCTCAGGTGCATCTGGCACAGGGAAAGGATGCATGTTTATGCTGCATACAAGCCACTGTGGGTGCACAAGTACCACAGTCATTACCGAGAAATCTGTGAACAGTTCATCATGCCACTATATACGCTCATTTTCCTAAAGGAGTGTGACTGCATTTCAGAAGAGGCATTGTGGGTTATTGAGGAGTATGCAGATTATTATTTGACTGAGGATGGCCTATACTTCAGAATGTTCAGAGGTTCCAGAGCACCCTCCCTATTTCCCAGATACGCCACTGACTACATCATTCACAAGGAATTAGTTAGGCAGGTGTTCCTGGATGGCATAGGAAGCTTTCAGTTTGAGCATAAGAAGGCTTCCTATCCTCCTTTTCCCTTCAAGTTAGGAAGTTACAGGTTCACCAGAGTGAAGAAAGCTGATGAGTTTGTAGAAGAATTGGAAAGGTTTCATTTTGGTGAGATTCCCTTCCATAGAAGTTACTCCTGTAATAAAGTAGCCGAGCATTGTAAAGAAAACAACGTAGATTTTGAATACACCCACCATTGGGATAGGGAAGAATCTATCTTCCGAAGTGCATTAAACATAACATCTTTGAGGATAAGGTTTAAGAAGAAGATCACCACCAAAGGTGGGAAGGGAGATGAATAAGCAAAAGCTGAGGAAGAAGCCAAGAGAAGAAATGAGGAAGCCCAAAGGATAGCACAAGAAGTTGTAGGGTGCTTGCAGGGAGAAGAAGAAGAAAAAATAAGAGCTTCCTAAGAAGCAGCCAAAAAGGCAGAAGAAGATGCTAGGAATGAAGAAGAAGAAAAGAAAAGAAAGCTTGATGAGGAGCTATAGAAGCAAGAAGCAAAGAGGATAAAGCTGACGCAGACAGAGACAGAACTGTCAGCCTTTGACACAGCTGGAGGACAGACCCAAGACATGAAGAACCCCGAGGTTCAGGACCCAGAAGTACCTGCTGCTAGCACCCCTGGACCATCTGTGGCCCCCACCCTTAAACTGGTCCCTTTTGTATAGAAGATGGGTGAGGAAATACCTGATTTTAACACTGTGTTCTATGACAGGGAGACAAAGAGGATAATGAAGAGGACAGAAAGGAAGGTTGAAACTGGAGGTCTTCCTGGGAAAATGATAATGGATATGCCCGTTGTGTTTGTAATAGACCGAGATCCAAGATTTACCATTAGAGCTAGAGCTGCAATGATTCACACCTCAGAAGATAGTGTGGATAGGATTATGACAAACTTGGAGCAATCCAAGAAGTCCTCTGCTCAACTGAAAGACACATTGAGGAAGGAGAGAGAGGAAAGCAATAGGCTAAAGAGGAAATATGAGGACATGAAAAGGGAGATGAGGTCCTCAAAAGATGAACTGCAACTCTTCCAAACAGAGAGACAATCTATTGAAGTTGCACAAGAGCGTCTGGAGAAAATGCAGCAAGAGTATCAAGAACTAAAGGTGGAGAAGGAATAGCTAATGGGAAGGGTAGAATACTTAGAGCTGCAGAGAACCACCTGGGAGGCAAATGAAAAGCAAGCTCAAGAACAAGAATGGAAAATTCAAGAGCATATCTCTTCTCTAACAACTGCTTTACAGGAAGCAAGGGAGCAGCAGGTCAACCTCCAACCATTCAAAGCGCATGTGTTGGCACAAAAGGCCAAGATGCTGCAGCTGCAGACTGCCATAGAAGAGAAGAGATGCAAAGTTCTGCAGGTAGATGGACAATTAGAGGAAATCCTGTAAACCTCCTCTTACTTTGTTGATAGATCTTAGGACGTCCTTGAAGTCCCGACTGCAAGAATGGCAAGGCTGGAGAATAATGAAGAAACTCTAGCAGAGCTGCCATTGAAGGATAAATAGGCCCTCAAGCGGGATTATGACTTACTGGAGTTTGCCATAAATACCGCAGAGGATTTCAAAAAGGCCGTTAAAAAGACGAAAGGAGCATGCGCATAGTTTTTCAGGAGGCTCCTTATTACCTACAATCGGTACCAAATAGAGGCCGAAGAGAGGCTTGATGTTTTCCCAAACTGCAACTCATTTGTGGAGATGTTTCAAAAGAGATATCAGGAGGAGGAAGCGAAAGTAAAGAATATTAAAACCATGGATGATCAGATCTTAAGGAGTGAAGTATATCATTCAGCCATTAGTGTGCAACTTTTGGAGGATCATCTTCGGTTGAGCACAGCCAGAATTGAGGCTATAAAGAACCAGGCTGCGAAGTTTGAGATCAACATTCAGTTTTTGGAACCTTGTGCCTTTGAAGGCATCACCTCTGAAGCTTTGGCGTGGAAGAAGTTTCTGGACACCCAAGTGGGACCCTCCTCGTAAAAGATTGGTCATTTTTGTAATTTGTAACGATTTTGTAAAAACATTTGAGAAAAGTGAAACATTGGAGGTGAAGAGTTGGGAAGCCCAAAGGTTACTTTGGGCAGCCCAACAGTCTCGCCGTTTTTGTATAAATGTAGAAGGCTTAGAAGGAATAGGGGCTTTTTCCCAGTTAGACATGTAAAGCGATATTGTAATAAGAACTACTTTTTTTTGCAATAAAGAATCATTGTTTGCCTATTGGAGAAAGAGTGGTGGGACTTTCAAATGTTATGCCATGGATGGTGGAAAGATGAACTATTTTGTTTTTCCAGCTTTGTGTCCATCAACTATGAGATCGTTCTAACTCTCAAAGCCTATGTTCTTGTTTGAATGATTTCTAGTTTATTCTGTGGGAATACCACCATGAGTAATGCGTGCTGTTAATAAACAATTGGCTATCTAATTGTCTAAATATTTTAATCGTCCATGTGTTGTAGGAACGAATATCAGCTACCTGTAATTTCTCATTATAATGCATGCACATTACGCATTACTCATATAATAAGTTACAATTTGGCTCCTCGGGGATAGATAGATAGATAGATAGATAGATAGATAGGTGGATAGTTAGTTTACTTTATTGCTGCATATGTGATTTAGATGTTTGTGAGCTCTAAGACGAGAGGTAAGAACCTGCGCATCACATTGTGACTGCTCCTTGGATCCTTCATCACCCTGCATGGTTAATAAGGCACTTGCATATCATACTTTAAGTGAAAAATACAAAAATATACACGGTGGGCCAAGCCGTAACTGGTAAAACCTTTTGTTTTTGTTACTTGACCTACGGTAGTCGGACCGCAAACCGGATGGATTCCCTATACCAAACAATCACAGGCTAGTTGGGAACGCTGACTGGGGAGAATCCCTTGCTGTTGTTGCCTGCGATTTTCCAGGCCTCAACAGTTTCTGGCGCTAGAAGGAGGTCCGCCAGTGCATGGCTGGCTGTGGAAACCTATTTTCCCAAGACTACCCCACCAACAGAGGTTTGGAAGCGTTTGACTTAACCCAAGTACATACAAGTTCTGGTTCTACCTATGAAGCAAGTAAGCCCAGTTTCACCTTACAGTTTTTCTGACTCAGACTCCCATACGTTCACCTTGATCATGGCTGGTATAAATGTGAATCAGCCCAACCCATTGTCGGCTTGGAGAGCTAGATCACCTTTGAACCTAACACCTCCTTTGCATAACCTACCTCACGCTTTTGAGAAGCCGCTGCCTAAGTTTGACCCTGATGAGAGGACTGCTGTAGATGACCACTTGCAAAGATTTTATTTAGCAATAGAAGGGCTAAGGGCTAGGGAGTATGAGGATGTCGTCTGTAGATTGTTCCCTCACACTCTTAAAGGAGCAACATCATCCTGGTATTTCAGTTTGCCTGCAATCTCTATTCCTAATTGGGACACCTTCGAAAGGACTTTCAAAAGTAAATACACATCCCAAAGGACACATGCCTCACTAATGAAAGTTCTTGGTTTGTTAAGAAAAGAGAAGGATGAGAAGGTGCATCATTTTACCCAAAGATTTTCAACATACTTAAAAAAAAATTCTTAAACTGACAGACCCTCAGACAAATTCTTAATTGAATATTTCACCTCTGCCCTAGGACCTGAATTAGCTATGTTTGACAAAATGAAAGCATGAACCACGTTGGTAGAGACTTATGAAGAAGCAGAAAGGGTAGAGGTTGAAAAGGAAAGTGTAGCAGATTATCCCAATCTACCTGAAGAGAAAACTACCAGGAGAAGAGCCTTATTGCTGTCTAAACCTAAAGATGAACAATCATGTGATTATCAAGGAATGCTGAAAATGATTCAGAAATTATTCAACCGAATAATAGATCTAAAGAAAGAGAGGGAAGTTCAGAGAACTTACAAACCCTACTACCCAAAAAGAGAGGATAGAAACCAATGGAAAATACCTCCACTGAATTTACCATCAATGAACATAACAGAAGTAGGGAGGGATAATTTCTGCACTTTTCACCAACAACCGCATTCTGAAAAGAAGTGTCCCCAATGGTTAAGTTCGATGAAATTGGTGATGAATAAGTTGTTGGACTCTAAATTGACTAAAGACAGTGGTAAGGAAGAAGAGAAAAACCAGACCATAGAGAAACAAGATGATGATACCATGTTCTTATGGAATGGTAGCTCGCTTTTCAACACAGAAGAGAAGGCTTTTAAATCTGAATGCACACCAACAGCAACAAAAGATATGGACCTAGCAATTAAATACAATGCCATAATTTTGAATATTAAAAAATTGCAAGAGACGATCAAGAGACAGATTGATGTAGATATTAAAGATAAAACACCTAAGTCACCAGTGTCAACCAGGAAACCGAGCCGATCAGTGAGCCTGTCAAACTTGTGTAAGAAAAGGTAGGTGTTGATCAAGGAAACAATGAAGAAATTGAGGATCTTAAAGAGGATATACCCACTCAAAACCAACCAGGAGAAGAAGACATAGAACCAGGTTGGGAAGAAAAAGCTGAAACCCCGCCTTTTCTTTTGACCCTAGAAATGTTGAATCATAATGTGCATAATTGCTTGGTAGACTCTGGATCATCGATGAATGTTATGCCACTTGAGGTTTGTAAAAATACTAATGGACATCCAGAGTCCACAACATGGGAAGTAGTGCAATTAGATAGCTCAGGTGTCAAAGTAGTGGCATAAATGAAAAATGTTCTCGTTCGCTTTTCTGCAAATAACAAGATATGTCAATTTATTGACATTATGGTGGCTGACATACCGGGTGGATATGGGATTATTCTCAACTGAGATTGGTCTGCCAGATTAAAAGGTTATTTTGCTTCAGATTGGTCTCATTTATTGTTACCTCTCAAGGGTACCCCAAATCAGATTAAAATTTTGAGAGAACCTTACATGAAACACACTGTCACTAAGCTAGGAGAAGGTAATGAATCTGCTGATTCTGTCCTGGGAAATTATCTAACCGAGGTTAAGCTAAAACATCATACCTCAGGAAAGGCCAGTTCTATGATTGACAATCAGCTTGAGCTCCTTCAACTTCCTCAGGATGATGAAGATGACGATAGATTAGTAGACATGGTTTTGATTTCAAAAATGGTACACTTAGACCATGGATAGGTTTTTGACCCACGCTACAGCCTAGCCCTTTAACTCGTTGGACTGGAAAAATTTTAGGGCGGTTACACATTTTCTTTTCTTTTTGCTTTGTACATAAATAAACTGATGTTGTTTTTCTTTAATGCTTGATACTGTTTTCTTTTGCAGCTTATTGCTTTGATGTTGTTTTTCTTTTAGTTTCAATGCTTTGTTGCTAGTTCCTTTCGTTTTGAATAAAGAGGAAAACTATTGGTTTCAATGGAAACATCAGGGTTCTTAATTAACTGAAATCTTGAGCAAAAGACTGTGCTTTTAAAACATAGAATGTCTTCTAGTAGCAGTGTTCCTAATTGTCCATGCATTCATCAAAGTTCTACTTAACCCTTGTAAATGACTCAGAATTAAGAGGTCTGGAATACTATTGCGAGGCTCCATCCATTCCACATCTAAAATGTCCAAGGGAGTGATAGCAAAGGACCCACGGAAAGGAAGCTAAGTAAATAGTATATCATATATAAATGATCCCATGCCATGATTTCAGAAAAGCTAAAAGCTATCAAGAGTCAAAAATCCTGAAAGAAATAATACACATCAAAGCAAACTATCAAAAGCATGAAGCTCAAATTGCCAAAAGTTCCTCTCCGTCTGTGAGATGAAAAGTCAATTCTTCTCTCACACAAAAGGACACTATGGATAGAGGAGCATGAATAAAATTCAGAAAGAAAGGCAAATGGAGGACTCACAAGAACTAAAGTTCAAAAGGCACAAAAGTGTAGTTGGCATGGGAATGAGGAACAAAGGGATAATGTTGTTTACTACATGTTACAATCCTATGGTGTCCAATTCTGAAGCTACCTAAGGACAAGGGTAAAATGAATATCACTTATTTGGCCTCAAAAGAGTTATTCAAACTTGCAAATATTTCTGATGTTACCTTTCCCAATGAATGAACTGCTTCTTAATGATTTAAATGCATAATTTGGCCAGCTTAGGAATACAAATAGCTAGAGGATTTCAACTTTTCATCCAGACGATCTTGCACTGGGAAGAAGTTAAGCCAGAAATCTGGGGTTCACCAGGTAGCACTACTACATTTTGACCAAAAATCCGACGGCCGTCATGTCGGATTTTCAACACTTCCCTGTCGCATGTACGACACTTTGATTTTTTGTTAAGCGTCGGAAACTTGTCGTCGGGTTTCCGACACCTGAGTACCGTCGCTTAAGTGACACCTAAGCAACCGTCGGTTAAATTTAAAGCGTCGGTTAAGCGACGGAATATTTTCGATAGTAGTGAAAGTTAAGCGACGGATATCTAGCAAAAGCATCGGAACAGCGACATGTTAAAGCGTCGCATAAGCGACGGATCTCCAGCAGAACTGTCGGAAAAGCGACATGTTAAAGCATCGCATAAGCGACGGATATCTACCAAAACTTTCGGAAAAGCGACATGTTAAAGCATCGCATAAGCGATGGATCTCCAGCAAAACTGTCAGAAAAGCGACATGTGAAAGCGTCGCATAAGCGACGCTTGTTGAAATTTAAAAAAAAAAATATTGTGAAAATAATGGGGTATTTTTTATTGTTTTTTAAACTTAAAGTGGGGCAAACAGGGAGCTTCGTGAGCTGTTCCTGACTGTCATTTACACGGGAACTCCAAACTCTGCAAGTACATCTTGGAAGGTGCTTGGAGACAACCAAACTTAGCCATTGTTGTGCCACTGTTTTCTATTTGAAGTTTTCTTGCTGGTTCATCATTTCGGTTTGCTTCTTTTTTCATATCTGTAATTTCATTATGTACTAGTTGGGCTGCTCTAGATCATGGAAACAGGGGAAGGGGGCTGTTCAACAGTAAAGAATCTAAATATTTATATTCAAGTTCTGAGTGCTTTTGTTCCAGTTATGAACATTTCTGTTCAAGACTCGTTTATCTTTGTTCAATTCTTAAGATCTTTGAATCAATGCATCATTACTAGGACAGAAAATAAAAAACTCTTGAACTTCACCTTGTGCACTCTACTTTAGCTGGCTTACTCTGGAGTTTGATTACAGCAACATAGCTTGCAATCTTGTACTTCTTACTGTATATTTTCTACCATAATACAAGTTCTCCATTTGAGATACAACGGCTATTCAACACTCAACTCTTCTAGGTTCTGAAGGAATGATTGTGACACGATAAATGTTGGAGTCAGACCTCATACCCTTGCTCTACTTGTTTGGGTAGGTAGGGGAAAGGCTATTATCGATGTAATGATGGCCCTCTCTGTAGTCTACAAAGGGAAGGCAGATGCTTTCTTTCCAGTAGCATGAGTATCAGTTTTCTTAAAATAACAAAATCCTGTGAAAATTCATCTCAAGTAACAACCTCATGCAACAACAGCAGATTAGTGCCTAGTTCTACCAATGGGATCATGGTTCAGGCCTAGTCCTACCAATAGGGTTATGGTTCAGGATTCAGCAGTGAAGACAGTGGCTCGTCAGGCCACCCACCAAGGTTCAATTCCGACAGAAGCATGAAAAAGTGGCTGGGAGTAGGGATTAAGTGCAAGTCTTGGGTGATTTTGGGAAAAGAGTAGCTGTCGTCGTAACACAGTGCTTGTGAATACTGGTTTCTTTTGAGGGACTGCCCATGAAAACTGACCACTTGTGGCCCTTGAGGCATTCAGGCCAATTGTAATACTTCTGGAGTTCAGGGAAGTACTTTCAAAAGAAATAAAAACTGTGTAGTTTATGTGCTAATCTAAAGCTTAAGGGGATATAGAGAGTTTAACAGTGAGAACAAAGTTGAAATTAATTTGCACACCCTTCTCTCAGCATGCTTTATCCCAAATACCACAACCATTTCACCATGCTCTGTTGCCAATCTGATATCGTATGATATGGTACAAATACAATTCTTTAAATGTATTATAATAATCGAGTTCAGTTCTGAGACAGCCAGAGATAGAAGCAAATAGCTGCAAACAGAAAAGTATAAGATCATAAGATGTTTTTTGGAACACATTAGGTACAAGTATCCAATTCTAGGCTGGCATACTTTTAGGTTTTTCCGTGGGCCCTTAAGGGGATTTTACTGTGTTGGGACCTCTGTCAATCAGGACGCTGAGGTTCAGATGTTTTCCTTTATAATGGCTTTTATTGGTACTCTAGCCAGTGTAATAGATAGGATACCAATATTGTTCCTGAGTTGTGAATATCAGACAGGACAGCAGTCAAGGGGCAGGTTAAGGATGAGTTTAATGATTGTCACAATGCTTTAAAGGGTCATCTTAAATTCCCCCGAGACTTTAAAGTTCTGAGAACACTAAATGAGGAATTTTTACTTTTATTAGAAGTGCAAATGTTCTAGGATGAATAAGCATGCTCGAATTATATTTCTATTATATTACATTCCTTGGTTATTCTAGGCTCTAGCCAATAATCAACATTAATGGCCTTGGTTTTCTTTTTTTACACATTAAGATTGAAAGCCACTCTAGAAAATTTCATGGGTCACATCTACACTTTGAATATGTTCTAAATCCTCCAATGAGTAGGAAATACCCTTATATGAGGAGAATTTCCTTCTAAGGATTTGAAGTAAGTTGTAACCTTCTTTTTACTACTAAGATGTAACCAAAATCTTTTATTTTACTGAATATTGGTCTACAAATATCATACCTTAGAAGATTATCTGGCAAACCTATTGATGTTGATCATCCTAACAATGCTGTCAAACCTCATGAGCTCCTCTGCAAAGGACATTACATACTGGTTTCAAAGTGTATAGGCTTGCCACTGACAAATACAGTTTCTATCAGAATAAGTTGGACATGCATAGATGTATCCTATTAGCACTGGATCAATGGATTGCACCATTGATCGGATTTTACATACTATTCCGACATTATTCTAATTCTATTTCAATATTTTTTAAAGCATTGTGCAAGTATGCATGCTTGTTGGGATTATGTGAGCAGAAGGGATAAAATGGAGATGTCTATACAAATAAGATATATGCAAATCAATTCATTGCTCAGCAATGAAGCCTTCTCAAATGACTTGGGCTTCTCATAGCAATATCGGTCAACATCCACCTAGATCAACAATGACTGCCTCACTTATCAGATGTGACCCTCCTCAAATCTACAATAGCAGTTGATAAACAAGGCAATAGGGCTATGACTTTGTCTCTCTCAACATCTTATTTAAGCATCAAATAAAACAAAGGAGCAGGTCGGTGACACTGTTTTCAATTTTGCAATTAATTGTCAAATGGATTAAGTAGAATAAGTAAACCAATGGTACAATAGTGTATGTTCAATTTGTGCATCCACACAAAAAGTTTCATACACAGGAAATGTGAGGATTACATCCAACCAATCTTCTTTTCACAAAAAGAGGGAAAGCTCAATCAATGGAACTAGGTACAAATTTGGAATGCTCTCTCTTATTTAAATTTAACAATTGAAGTACCTAGGACAAATACTTTATATACATGGGATCAATTACTTATTTCTTTCTCAGCACTGAGGCAGATCATAAGGAGGAGATTCAAGAGTTTCCAATGGTCCAATTCCGTTCTCCACCAAGAAAGCTGTTGACAAACCCCAAGATGTATGAACTTCTAGATGGCAGTGCATGAACCAGATTCCTGAAATTGGTCAATACAAGTCAAGTTACAGTGTACCTAGAGATCTAAATTCATTAATGCTAATTAACTATTTGCTACCCTTAAACTTATATTTTATTTGACTAAAAAGAAACTGAAAATAGTTTTACTTACCAGGATTGTCAGCTTTGAATATGATGGCAGCCCATCCGCCTGCTGGCACAGCTACTGTATTGCACTCTGGAGGATCTTCAAGGTTAAACTTACTGGGATCCTCTGTTGAATCGTAATTTCCATGTCCCTGTCCAACAATATAAAAATTGTATCCATGAAGATGAATGGGATGGCATTTATCTCACAAGTCTTTCAGAGTAGGCATTTTGATGTTTACAATAACAAGATTAATAAACAAACACACTGACAATGCCACAGCCAAAGTTTGAAATATTTTTTTCCAAACAGAAATTCATAGTATTGAAAGAATGCTCGAAAAAATTTTAGTGCCAAAACTTAATGAATAATAAAAGGACATTAAATGATTGGCAACATCATCTGTTAATCAGAAAGTCTCTCTGAAATAAGAAGGAAAAGAAAGGAAAGGAGAGATGAGCAAGCCTACAGCCTTCCAAGGTCCTTTCAGTTGAGTCTCGGGAAAATGAAGGGCCGGCATAGAAACTTTCAACGTTCCAGAAATACATAGTTATTGAGAAGGCTTAAATACTGAGAAGAAGGTTCATTGTGTCAAGTGCAGCATAGATTTGTTACTCAAGTTTCCCACGTGTTTTCAAGAGCAGTGGAGACAGGTGAGGAACGTAGACCAATGATAGCCAGTCACCGAGAAATCATTTCTGGTATCACCCTCTTTGGCCAAAGGTTAAAACTTCAAAATATAGTACCCCGTCTGCT
>LPNX010718795.1:122108-136616 GCA_001517045.1 Pseudotsuga menziesii | reverse complement strand
TCCCTTGGAAGGGTCTTTGAACCGATTCTTTGTTTTCTGAACAAAGTCAAGGGATTCTTCGACAGGCTCGCTTGATTTCTTGATCTTTCTAGACCATTTTTCCTTGCCAGTGAGGACATCACCAACAATAGATGCTATAGATTGCATTTTTACAACTGTTAGTGTAATTTACAATATTGATCTTAATATGACAAAGAGAAAAACAATAACCTTGCAGGTCTACAGTCTCTGCCAAGGTGAATACAATGCAAGCTTCAGGTGAGCATACACAAGCTTTTTCAATATACAAAATATATCAGTCTCAGTATCACAATGCAATATATCAGTCTCAGTATTCAGAATACTGAGATTGGTCTTCAAGTAGGTCTTCAACAGGCTGTAGCAACACAGGCTCACAGCTCCACAGGTTCAGCAGCATTTCAAGAAGTAGACAGGAGCAATATTAACATACTTCTTACAGCCTTCAACTCATATATCAGTATGATATATCAGTCAGTATAAACGCAACATACAATAGTTTTTATACCACTTCTTACAGCCTTCAACGCGTATATCAGTATGATATACCAGTCAGCATAAACGCAGTCAACAATTACAACGCATGGACTCATACAAGATGCATATACCTCCACGCTCTTGAATGGAGTCTTCCAAGTCACAACCCTTTTTACTCAATGTAAATACAAAATACTTGTAAACTTTCACTTTACATCCACGCACATAAATTAGGGTTTGCAAAAATTAGGGTTTGTTTCCTCCACGATATTTCAGCATTCAACGCAGTCTTCTCCACGCAGGTCGCAGCTCCACACTAGTGTAGCAAGTCGCAGCTCCACGCTGGTCTTCACGCTCAGGCTGCAGTCTCTCCACGTAGCAGTCTCTCGCTTCACGCAGGCTCCACCATTCAGTCTTCAACGCACGCAATATATTAGTGCAATATATATATGATATATATCACTCTTCAACATGTTTACTAAGAGCAGTCTCCAACAGAGCTGTGGATCAACGTAGTCTTCAGTAGTTTAAAAAATACCACGCAGCATCCATACTCAACCAACGCATATATATTCAACGCATCAATTCTCAGTCACCGGTAACTCCAATACAACAGCATGCAGCAGTCACAATTTATATGGCAAAGAAATCGCAGCATTAGAATTAATGATACGGGTCTCCAAAGATTTTGCTATAGCTTGTATATACTTGTATCTGAAATTCAAGGTGAAATGGCCCAACAATCCTTGCAAATAGGAGATCAAAACATGTAGCTAATGTGAAATTGTAGCCGCTCGGTGAACATAGAGTAGAATATGAAGGAACCGATCCTACAAAATATGGTTTTTACAAAAGGCAGTTGCCAGATAACAGCAATTAATACACTCATAAGAATTAGGTCAAGTAGCAAGAGCCACGGAGAGACCGTTGTCCCCGTTCTCAATTATAAAAGCATCAACAACGTCGACGAACCCAGCAACTCGACATCTCGCAAGCTGAATCTGCAAAGGATGCAGAACGAGAACAACGAAAAACATTGGAATAATCTTTTATGTACCATTCTCAAATGGTCACCCTATTCCAAAGAACAACAATTGCTCGACGTGTTCGAAAGCATCGGAGACCACGGTACTCGGATCGTTGTCTACAATTTATGGTGGAATAAAGATCAAGCGACGGAGCTCGACTTCGAATCTTGCAAAGACGATATTCAGATCAGGAGAGCCCCTGAAGAACCTAAACCTAAAACAATAGGCCACTATCTCCACCAGCAAGAGATACCAACGCAGATATCAAGAGATATTCAGAAGCGCAGGCAGTTTTAGAGGAAGTCGTGAGATCAAACTATACGTTAATGAGAGAATTAGGGTTAGGTATAGCTAATTCAAACTTTTTTTTTAGCAGAGAATAAACGCAGGAAAATGGAGGAGTAACGCATACAATGCATGTGACTGGCAGACTAATGGAGCAGTCTGGCAATGGACTCGCAAGCAGAATGCTAGGAATGGGCAGACTGGTAACAGGCAGGAGTTATGGCAGCGCTCTGATACCACTGATAGGTATAACTCCCGATTGATTCTTATTCCATTGCTAATGTATTCTTTTATACATTCATGTGACGGTTGTGTTTCACCTTCCATCCAGCCTTTTCGGCTTCCTAATATTCATATTTATTTATTTATTTACAATATATAGCCCTAACGGATTATATTCTAATAGATCTAGTCTTTAGACATCCCAGTCTACTCTTTTGGGTCCACTTTGTCCTAAATTGTATAAACGTTAGGTGGATCTAACTTTGGGTATTTCTCATTTAGACTAGATCTATCTATATCTACTTTCCTAACTTCCTCGTGATACATTTCTCTTCAAGTTGAGCAATTTTACATTATCTTAAGTCTCCCCAACTTGACTTTAACCTCATCTACAACATCCATTTTCCTAGATCTAGATCAACCTATTCATCGATAATCTCTTGAATCCATTTTTTATCCCCTAGAGTGTCTTGAGTAGGTTCGCTAGCCCTCATAGGCTAGTAGGGAATCCCCCTTTATCATTCTACAGTTTGATGTAAAGTGACAAGAGCTCATCTGGTGTGACAACTACCCCTCATTAGTAGTGGACAAGGCCTTTGTGGTGTCACCAATTAGCTACATCACCTCTATCGTCCCAGATATGATACCTTTAATGGGTAGGTACACTTTGTGTGGTAACATCTTGTGGCATTGTTGTTGGGGAGGTAGACGATTACCTCTAGTGTCTGCGAATAGTACATCACATTTATATTCTAAATCATATCACATCAGGATTTAAATTTAAGTGAATGCATTTTACCTTGCTTAATTTTACATTCACTTGTTTCTCTCTCTCGCCTCTTACTTCACCAGCGACATATCTTTCAGTGATTATGTTTTGTATGTCACATGGAGAATCCACGACGTGACTCCTCTAAGGAGCGATCCCAGACCCATTCGTACGATCTCAGAAGTAGATCCAATTTAGGTGGAGGAATCTCTGTCACTTACAAAAGGTGAAGAAAATAAATGACATTAATATGAAAACTTCCATTCACACATTCCGTTAAACACATGAATATATAGGGTTTTTAATAAAAAATTTACTCATAAATTTTAAAATTAAAACCACCACTTCGAGGTCTTCTTGAAAACTGAAGTATCAATCAAACACATGAGACACAAATATGAAATAGCAGGAAGATAACTCATAAACATAATTTATCTCGAAATTCATTCCTGAAAACTATTGTACGACATGTTGTATGGATTGTACGGTCTGATGTACTTTTTTGTCTCGATTTTTTATCCCACACATGTTGCAATTAATGTTGTATGGTTTCTATTTAATACTACTTTCACTTTTTTGGATTCGAGCCAGTTATATTGGGATTCAATCCCACATGTGGCTACAATAAATGCTCAAGTATAGCTGCTACATGATGTCAAGGGATGTGTGTTGCTCCTCTCTCTTGGAAATTGTGTGCTTCTTCTCTTGGGAACTCTTCTTGGTCTTCAATCTTCTTCTTCTTCTCTTATGGCGTGTCTCATTTGTCCTCTCTCTCTTTCTTTTATACTTTAAAATTTGTAACTACTTTCCTTAACCACCTAATCTGAGGTTGAGATTCATTTACAAAAGCAAGGGCCATCATTTAATGCACTCACTTTTAATAATTAACTTTAATTATTAAATAATCACTTAAGTGAGACCCATTCCATACATATACAAAGAACAATGTCTAAGTCCTCCTCATCACACCCACACCAAAAATATGAGTGGGGATCTTTAGAGTTATTTTTTCAACACTCCCTCTTGAGGAGGAAGCTCCACAACACCATCTCCATCCTTGACTCTTGAAACAACTCCCTCCTACTCTGGAATCTCTCTCGGATACAAGTACTCAACACCATATTGGAACTATGAAGCCCGAGACTCGACCTGAGCCTCATCCACCTTCTCATCAACACCATCACTAGACTGCCTAAGTCTATTGCCAGTGCTCTGGAGAGAATCACTCTCCTCATCAGAAACATGCAAATCAGATGCAACTCCTACCTCATCCTCTGACTCTGATAGCCACCCACTTGCTCATGGACATACAATGTGCCCTCTCAAAACATAGAGTATGCCCCTATAATCTCTTAACATAATGGTAGTACCAACTGGCTCATCTCTCCAATGCGGGAAAACATGAATAGATTTCACCATCATCCCATAACCTTCATCCTCAAAGGATGACACTGAGACTTTGCTAACTCTCATTCGAGGAACAAAGAGCACTCTGTGTGTCTCCAAGATCTCACCAAGGTCTAGATGGAACCTGATTGTTCCAACTCCTCGTATTTCCACTTGTGGACTGTCTATATTCATTTGAATATAGTGTCCTAGTCCCATCTCCATGATAATATAAAAGATATCATAGATTCTAGTCATGTGTCTGGTTGCTCCATTGTAAACAACTAATGCATTCTAAAAAACAGAGGTTCCTATACCAAAATCCCTAGAGACAAGAGAAAACTCTTTCTCAAACTGCGTTGCATAGTTTTCTACTGTTGCAGACGATGCCATGTCTCTCTTGTCTTCTCTTTCTTCTTCTCATGACACTTAGAGGCCGCAATGTCCCATTTGACCACACTGATAACATCTAACCTGACTGATTTTTTTCTTCTTCTTGTTAGCTTTTGTTCCAAATGCCATGTTCTGCTCCACTTCTTCACTAAACTGACTACCCTCAAACCCTTCTCTGATCTCCTCCTGAGTAAATTCATGCCACAATCTGGACCAATTGGGAATCTTTTTCTACCTGTAATGCACTTCACAAAGACATCCCACTTCTTGGTGAAACCCTTCAGGGATATCCTCACTAATCCTGAATCAGGAACAATCTTTGCCACAACTCCTAACTCATCTTTGACTTGCACCACACGACTTAAGTAGGAGGCCACACCCCCATCCTTGTTCATCTTGACATTGTGTAGCATGTCCTTCAGTGCCATCTTGCGGTTCTCGCTCTTGGCTTCAAATAAGTGGTTCATTGTATCCCACATGTCTTTAGTTGTTTTCTTTTCTGTTAAATGTGGGATGAGATGGCCTTTCACTCCATCTATGATCACTCTCTGGGCTCTGGATTCAAGGGATTCAAACTCATCCAGTTCATCCTTGTCTGTAGGTTTGACCATCTTAGTGTTTGCAAAAATCCACATTTTCCATTATTTTAATATGGCAATAATTCTTAATTTCCATGGGATGTAGTTCGATACTCCATCCAATATATCCTCCTACTGTAAGCTCATAATTGGAAATCACCTAGAAC
The DNA here is from genome assembly GCA_001517045.1 of Pseudotsuga menziesii. Lineage (NCBI taxonomy): Eukaryota > Viridiplantae > Streptophyta > Pinopsida > Pinales > Pinaceae > Pseudotsuga > Pseudotsuga menziesii. The sequence continues at coordinate 131,293 of LPNX010718795.1, read as the reverse complement.
AAATATTAATTCAAAGACAACACAACTTCTTTTAACTGTGAATCACAATCTTGAATCCTACTTTAGTACCGCTCTGATACCATGAAGAAAATAATTGACATTAATATGAAAACTTCCATTCACACATTCTGTCAAACACTTGAATATCTAGGGTTTTATAAAAAATTACTCAAATTTTAAAATTAAAACCACCACTTCAAGATCTTGAAAATTGAAGTATCAATCAAATACATGAGACACAGATATTTTTGGTCATAAGACTAGGCAAAACCCCAACTCCGGGGAAAACCCTAAGAAGAATATTTTTCATTAAGAAGAGTAGAAATCTCAATAAACTAAAATTTTTGTTCCAAACTCTCACAGAAAAATTTCACAAATCTAAAATAGCAGAAAAATAACTCAAAAACATAATTTATCTCGAAATTTGTGCCAACCTCGAAATTCGTGCCTAAAAATTGTTGTGTGCCTTGTTGTACGAACTGTATGATATGTTGTACTTTTCTACCTCGATTTTTTATCCCATGCGTGATGTAATTATTGTTGCATGGTCTGCATTTAATGATGTTGTGACTTCTTGGAATTTGAGCCCACACATGGAGATGCAATAAATGCTCATGTATAGCTGCTACATGATGCCTAGGGATGTGTGTTGCTCCTCTCTCTTGGAAATTGTGCCCTTCTTCTCTTGGGAATTCTTCTTGGTATTCAATCTTCTTCTTCTTATTTGATGGTGTGCCTCATTTTTCCTCTCTTTCTTTGTTTTGTACTTTAAAATCTGTAACTACTTATCTTAACCACGTAATATAGGGTTGAGATTCATTTACAAAATCAAGGATCATCATTTAATGCACTCACTTTTAATAATTAATTCGCTTTAATTATTAAATAATCACTTAAGTGAGACCCATTCTATAATGTACAAAACATTACCTTATTTATATATAATTCACTTTATACATAAATATACAAAGAACAAAGTCTAAGTCCTCCTCATTGCACCCACACCCAAAATATGAGTGAGGACCTTCAAAGTTATTTTTTCAACAAAAGGAACCCAAACAGTAAAGATCCAAAAGCACAGTCCATTAATTTCTTTTGGAAAATTGATAATTCCTATGGGTTTCTTGATTATCTTTTAGGCTCTCCTTCTACTGGTCGAATCTCTCCATAAGTAAATCCAAATCCACCTTCCAATGAAGTCTCTTCTTCTCTAGTTTCTTAATCTAATTCAATGGCGGACACAAACACAAACACAAACCAACCAAGAACCTTTGGCAACAAGGTTAGGCCCTTACCTTTTGATTTCTCCCAAATAGTTGGGTCACCCCATGATATGCTAGAAAAATACTTTGAGAATATCCCTAGATTCTCTGGTAACTGTGCAACCCCTATTGAAGACCATATAGATGTTGTGTGGTCACACATGGAGGCTTATGGTGCTAAATAGGATGATGTATACATGAGGGACCTTTCGTTTTGTTTAGAAGGTGAATCCTGCTGATGGGTTGATATGTTACCTACTTCATTCATGGGGGGTTTTGACGTTTTTGTTACCATGTTAAAGGGTTAGTGGTCAGCAAAGTTGGATGGTATATTCCTTCTGAATCAACTTTTTCAAATCAGAAAGAAGGAAAATGAAATTGTTCAAGAATTTAACCTTAGGTTTGATAGGACAATAGCAAATGTACCCAAAACTATCAGACTTAAATACCAAGCACTTTGAATTTGCTATTTAAACGTTTTTTATGGATGGTTTGGTTATCACTTAAAAGAGAAGAACTCGATTGAATTAAAGATTGCCCAAGAAATTGCAAAGAAGGATGAAACTAATGTTGTGTCTATGGGAAAACAAAAAAAAATCGACTCATATGGCCCATCATCATCTAGAACAGAGTCACAACCCAAGAAGGATAAAGAACCATCCAAAGAACCCATTGATATGATGGAAAATATGCAAGAGATGGTTAAAAATTTGGCTCTCATCACAAGATATTTGCCCAAGGGTAGGGACTCTGATAGGTACAGGAACCTGTTAAGCCCTTAATGATGACACATTACACCATATAGTGTGGCACATTACCCTCTATATTTTGGTGCATTACATATTATTTATGTCAGCTTGGGTCTATTAGTGGGTTTATTAGTTGTTATTGTACACCTTTATCTCCTATATATAGGAAGGAGATCTTCTCATTTTAGTCATCAGAGGAACTTATCTTGTCTTGTGTACTCAGTACATTGTGTAAGGAGGTTCCTCCCTCGAAGAGGATTGATATTTATCTCTGATGTTCGTTTTTTAGGCGTGGATTACTCTCTTATTGTCTATTTCTTCTCTTTTTATGCTATATCTAGGATTTGGTTGCATAACATTTGGTATCAGAGCTCTTTCCTCGGGACTGGCTTCTGTAAAACAAGCCATCTTGGAACTTTCGCTACAAATTTTTTTCTACAAGGATTCAAAGATCGAGGTTAAAACCTCGCTTCCAAAACAGGTCGAACTATCTCCAGTCCAAAATTTATATCCTTATTCATTACAGTTTCAGATATAATTGCGGAGGAATCTAGGGTTTTTTACTAGTCCCGCAACTAGTCTAAAACATGTGTTCTTAGGAAAAAGGTCATATATGAAGAATCCGAGATCCAAATGGAGTGATGATAGTTGCATCTGAAATAAGACCGATTTGGGTATCTGTGGTAGAAGTTTTAGATACAGACAACAACAACAACAACAACAACAAAATTGGACACGTGGCATACAGTACAAGTTCGCTCTTCTAGATATGCTAAAAATAAGAAGCTTCTGGGTATACTTGCAATAAATTTTTGTTGGCTCATCCAAATTAGGTCATACCTACAGAATTGGAAAGAGGACATATCAAGGTACTGCATGCTAAAGTTTCAGAATCAGAGGAGTCACAATTCAAATTTTATCTCAAATACAAGTCAGTCTTAAAACAATATTCCAATCAAGGTTTGAAAAAGGTATGTTATTTTGCATTTGAATAGCTTTTAGTAGAAGGATATATTTGTGGTAAACCATAAGGTGTGATATTGTTAAAAATTCCACCAAAAGGAAGTGGGAAGAATCACACTCCACTCAAACCCCCATAGGATTCATCCCCAACATACGAGGAAATGGAAGACATTTCTTTTAGAGTGTCCAAGTTGGAAGAGATGATTAAAGGAAATGTGAAAATTGATGACTTTGCTAAATTGGAAAAGAAGATGGCTACTAAAGAGGATCTCAAAGGGATGGATAGTAAAGAAGATCTTCAAGACTCAAAGGATTTTATCAAGGATATCAAACATAACTTTATTCCTCAATTATGTACTCAAGAAGAGGATAAGGAGGAAAAATATGACTTATTCTAGTCACATCTGGGGAAAATTGAAAAACAATTGGAGAGTAGGAAGTTGGAGTCCTCAAAAGTTGATGATTCACTACAACATCATGGGTTCAATTTAGGTCCAAGAAACTACTTTATCCCCAAGATTGACATGATAAAGTTTGATGGCAAGGATCCAATCATGTGGATTTTCCAGATGGAGCAATTCTTTGATCTACACCAGGGGCCCACCATTCAAAAGGTAACTATTACATCCTTGTATTTAGAACCTGATCAGTTTGTATGGAACCAATGGCTTTGTGACCATAAAAATGAGTCTATTATCTCTTGGTCTATATTCATAGAAGAATTGATTGCACATTATGGGAATATAAATAACAACACCTTCTTTAGTTAGTTGGTATATCTCAAGCAAAAAGGTTCAGCTACAGATCACATCAAACAATTTCAGTAGCTAAGTCTCAGAGTGAAGAATATTTAAGAATATAATTTGTTAGATCTCTTTATTAGAACCTTGAAATATAACATTCAACATGAGGTGTGTCTCTTTGAACCATCATCTCTAGAGAAGGCTTTCATGATGGAAAGGAAGGCTGAAAATAAAAATATGGCAATGACTACTAGAAAGGCCTTCTCCAACACATATAGAGAAAATAATGTTCCTTGTTCTAAACCGCCACAAAGGTTGACACCCCAACAACTAGATGAAAGAAGAGAAAAATGATTATGCTTTAATTGTGACAACAAGTATAGTAAGGGACATAAGTGCAACGAGAATAAATTATTCTACATATATTGTGAAGATGAAGAACCAAAAGAAGAGGAAGCATATCAAGAAGAGGCGACTTCAGAAGAAATAGAAGAGGACACTTCAGAAGAAATTACTCCCACTATATCTTGTCATGCATTGGTTGGAATTAGCAGTCCTCAAACTCTCAATATAGAAGGATACATCAAAAAGAAGAAGGTAACAATGTTGATTGATTATGGTAGTACTCATAATTTCATCCACTGTAAATTAGCCAAAGTTCTTAATTGCTTTGTGTAACAATAAAATAACAAATTAATATTAATATTAATTTATTATTAATTAAAAGACTATCTAAAGTCTATAGTCATTCCCTTTTATGAAAATGTGCATGACGGGCTTATATAAAGCCTAAACCTATGTAAATATTTATCATCTTATCTCTTATCAATTTTTACTATTACTTACCAACATGTGGGATTAACATTATGTGTGGGCATTTTAGAGAATTTACCTGTGTTAAAGAAGCTTTTACCGCTTCATTGGTATCAAGCAAAGTTAGAGTTCCTGGTTCTGGTTTTTAATCACTATATTAGGGTTTCCCTAAAATATAGGACCTTGTCCAAAAAAGAAAAGAAAAAAAGAAAACGTTAAAAAAAATAAAAGAAAAAAACAAAACAAAAAAGATAAAAAAATAAAAATAAAAGAAAGTAAAAAAAGAAAAAAGCAAAACCAACACATGGTTTTGCTTTCCAACTCCATTTAAAAAATCTCTCTCGTATCCTTGCTCGGATTCCATTCATATTCATCCCCATAGTCCCACCTACCATCCCTCAAGTTCAAAAACCCTAACTTGTTTTAAAAAAAAGAGTAAATATATTAAAACAATATTAATTTATATTAATTTTAATATTTCAATTTTGAAAAAAAAACTATATATTAAAACTATATATAGAGAAGCATTAATAATAATAATAATAATATTAATTAATTAATCATTATTATTATAAAAACATATAAAGTAATTATTATTTTATTAAAATAATATTTACTTTTGAAAAAAAAAAACAAATTTAAAGAAGACAAAATCAAAGAAATTCAAAAGTCAAAAGGAAAACCAACTATCCTCAAAGAACACTAGAAGTCAGGAATTATGGCGACTTCTAAATCAGAATTGCAGTCCCAACTAAAAGTAGCCTTGGACAAAGCATTCGACATGACAAAGATGGATATTTCTAAAGGATTAATAGAGCAGGAGAATCATTATTTAAAAATCCATATTGAGAGATTATCTACTAAAATTGAGGATTTAATGAGTAAACAATATACCAAGCAAAATCTACAAAACCAAAAAATCATGAAAGATACAGTCAAGAATAAAGAAGAAATAAAACGATTAAACAAAATCATCAAGGACAAAGATGACAAAATCGCGCAAATTTTGACAAAAGTAAAATGCCAACAAGAAGAGAATTGTCGCCTTCAACAACATATTGAGGAACTCCATAAGAAAGAGGACGACACAAAAAAAATGCAAAAATTGGAAATTACGAAAGTCAATAACACATTAACAAGTAACACTGAGGAAATATATCGATTAAGAAATCATAATAAAATATTAATCATGAAGATTAAAAAACTAAAACATAGTTGCAAGAAGGAACAGTCCAATGAATACCTCGAAGGAAGAATTCTAGAAAATCAAGAAAAAAACCAATACCTAAAGAATCTTATTCAAGAACTAGAGAAACAAATCGAGAAGTTAAAAGAGGACAAAAAGTCACAAGACGAAAGGTTCGTGAAGATTCAGAGTAAAAAAACTCTACTGGAGAAGAAAATAGCGCAAATACAGAAAGAAGCATCCAGACTCTTTGAAAAACACAGTCAAGTCGAGGAAGTGAAGGCAGTCCTCGTCGCAGTTCAAAAGGAAGAAAAACAAACAACACATACTCCTTACATAAATCCCAATTATAATCATCGTTTTGACTAATGACAGAGTCAAAATGAACATTCACAAAAGAGTTATGTTGACAAGCAAACAATTCAACATACTAAGCAACATTTGAGATGACTCATTTCCCAAAATGATCTCAGAGGTCCGATCAAAATAGATCTTGGTAGGACCACAACAGATATGAATATGCAACAATTCTTCTGGGGAATCCGTAACTCATATCGTCTTATCTCATCAAGTGTGGAAAAGGATCCAGAGATGACAGTTCAAGCAAAATCAGACATTGCTTTCAATGAAGCTTTGAGGACAAAGCTTCTCTTAAGGGGAAGGAAATGTAACAATAAAATAATAAATTAATATTAATATTAATTTATTATTAATTAAAAGACTATCTAAAGTCAATAATCATGCCCTTTTACGAAAAGGTGCATGCCGAGCTTATATAAAGCTCGAACCTATGTAACTATTTATCATTTTATCTATTATCAATATTTACTATTACTTACCAACATGTGGGATTCACATTACCTGTGGGAATTTTAGAGAATTTACCTGTGTTAAAAAAACTTTTACCGCTTCACTTTGTTTATCCAACACCATAATTTCAAGTAATGATTGCAGATGGAGGAACTATAAATTGCTCAAGGAAATTCCATAATATCAGTCTGGCTATGGGGGAATATGTATTGAATAGTCCAATGATTTCTATCCCAATGGGTGGTGTTGATGTTGCCTTGGGTGTCCAATGGTTATAATCATTGAGAACAGTGGATTTTAATTTTCAAAAACTTTTCATGAAATTTTCATGGGAAGGTAAAGAATATGAGTTAAATGGTATCACAGGAAAACCAAGCAAGGTGATAAGTTCTAATGGTATGACAAATTTGTTAAAAGGGGGACATCAAGGTATAGTTGCACAATTATGCTCATTAGGTTTTCAAACCTCAAAGTTCCCTATCTCCTTAGATCTCCAAAGGGTCATTAATAAGAATTCCAAGGATTTGAAGATAATCCCAAAGGTCTTCCACCTATTCATGACTTTGATCATGTTATCCACTAAATTCCAGACAGTGTTCCTCCTAACAACAAACATTACCAATATCCCTATAGCCGAAAGAGTGAAATTGAGCATATGGTGGCTGAAATGTTAGAGGTTGGCATAATTAGGCCTAGCCAAAGTTCTTACTCTGCACCAGTGGTAATGGTACACAAGCCAGATGGATCATGGTGTATGTGTCCTGATTATAGAGATCTTAACAAGATCACCATTAAATATAAGTTTCCCATTCCCATCATTGATGAATTGTTAGACGAATTACATGGAGCAGTTGTCTTCACAAAGTTGGATATTTGTTTTGGGTATCATCAGATTCGAATGAAGGATGAAGACATCCCCACAACAACATTCAAAATTCATGAAGGTCACTATGAATTTTTGGTCATGCCATTTGGTCTAACAAATGCACCTTCCACATTTCAAGGTTTGATGAATTCTATTTTTAAGCCTTTCCTTAGAAAATTTGTGCTAGTATTGTTTGATGATATACTAATCTATAGCAAGTATTGGGAAGAACATGTTCAACATGTTGACAAGGTACTACAACTACTAAAGGAGAAATAATTGTATGCAAAACCCTAAAAATGTTTCTTTGGGATAAAGGAGGTAGAGTATTTGGGTCATATTGTATCTCATGAAGGTGTCAAGGTAGACCCTAAGAAAATTAAATCCATGATGGATTGGTCGATTCCCAAAAACTTGAAGAATCTTTGAGGATTCTCAGGTCTGACAAGGTATTACCACAACTTTGTTCAGAACTATGGAAGAATAACAACTCCTCTAACATCGTTACTAAAGAAAGATGCATTTTATTGAACTGTAGAGGCAACTCAAGCCTTTCAACAACTCAAAGAGGCCATATGTAAAGCTCTTGTTTTGGCGACACCAGATTTCACAAAAACCTTTATTGTGGAATGTGATGCTCCAGGAAATGGAATTGGCGCTGTACTAATGAAAGGACACCCTATTTCCTTCACAAGTCATCCAATCAAGGGAAATAACTTAAAAAATCCCATTTATGAGAAGGAACTGTTGGTAATACTGCATGCCTTGAAGCAATGTCACCCCTACCTTATAGGGAGACATTTCAAGGTTAAAACTGATCATGACAGCCTTAAATACTTCTTGGAACAAAGGCTATCTTCAGAAGAGAAACAAAAATGGGTAACAAAAATGTTGGGATATGACTTTGAAATCATCTAAAAAAAAGGGAAGCAAAATGGTGTCGTAGATGCACTCTCCAAGAAATATGAGGATGTTGAAGCATTACTCTATGCTATTTTGATCGTCCAACTAGATTGGATAGCTGAAGCAATGGATGAATGGAAAAATGACGAAAAAATATGGACACTTATTCAAAAGCTGTAGCAGGATCCCAGTGCCTCTAATACATTTAGGTGGAAAGATGACTTGCTATGGTACAAAGATTGCTTATATCTTGGTAATATTTCCCAGCTCAAGCAAAAGGTACTTTCTGAATTCCACTCTTCACCGATAGGAGGGAACTTGGGTTTCTTAAAAACCTACCACAGGGTAAAGAAATAATTTTTTGGGATGTTCTTTAAACTAACGTTCAAAAATTTGTGGCATAATGTTTGGTTTTCCAACAAAATAAAGTGGAAACAATTAAGACCCATGGTCTCCTACAAGCACTTTTCATTCCAAGCCAAAGCTGGATAGAGGTTTCAATGGATTTTATCACAGGTTTACCAAATTCTTAAGGAAAGAGTGTCATCATGGTGGTTGTTGATAGTGTAGAAATTTAGGCCAGCAGTAGATTAATTTTACCCACAACAATTATCAATTGATCATGCAAAATTGCTAACAATGGAGACTGAATATGGAGCTGTAACACAATATTATATTAACTGAGTGTACAATAGCCAACCCTGTAATAACATAGGTTTCTGAATATATAGAATACATCAAGAGGTCGAATGCATAAGGAGGCATCCAAAACTAGCATAAAGCATGCTTACTCAAAATAGGCAAATCCCCCATAGGTGTAAAAAGTTGATCCCAAATCTGTCATGGAGCTCACAAATTGGCAAGGGCGCATGGGCAAGCTAAAGAGTAGTA
>LPNX010718795.1:45084-119545 GCA_001517045.1 Pseudotsuga menziesii | reverse complement strand
AGAGAGTCATATCCTAGTACAATAGATGGTCCTTTCGACATATCCAGTGAGGAGAAGGCCTCCTTAGTCGAAACCATGTGTCTTGAAGCTCCAGAATCTATCATAAAACTGGGTGAACTTGATGTGCCATCAACTAGAGCATGAACTCTCTCTCTGTCATCTGAACTTGATCCTCCTTCTCTCTTCTTTGAGATTTCTGGAAGGGAGATGCCATTCTTCTCCAGGATATTGGTCAGCATATCAATCTGCTTTTTCATACAAGAGCTTTCAGTGTGATTGCCCTTCGAACAGTATGAGCACTTGTTCATTTCACCTTTGTTTTTCTTCTTCTGGGTATTTTTCTTGGGACCTTGTTGATCCTATGGAGACTGCTTCTTGTCTCTTCTTTGCTCAGGTGGCTTTTTAGCTTTCTTTTTTCTTTTTGAATCCACCCTCAAATCTCTAGCAATCAAAGCTTGATCTTTGGATGGTTTGATGGTGCCCATCATCACCAGCTTGTCTTGTTCTTGTGTGAGAGATTCCATGAAATCTGCAAGGCTAGGCATCTTCCAGGTTCGAGTTGTGAGTTTTGTGGAATAGAAGGTCGAAACAAATACTGAGTAGTCAGGTCCTAGCTTCGAGAGGATGGCCAATACGAGTTGATCATCTTTCTTTTCGATACCACACTGCTTCAGCTGCAAAACTAGTGCTTTGAACTTGGAGAAATATAGCTGCAGGGATTAAAAGCTACTGGGACTCAGAGAAATCAGCTCATTTTCGATCTGATGTCCCCTCATCTCATCTGTCTTTCCAAAAAGATCAGAAATCTTCTCCCATACTTGTTCCGGTGAATTTAATCCATCGAGATGGAAAAGGAGGTCTCGGGAAATACTGAGACATAGGAGGCCATAGGCCTCATCTCTCCGATTGTGCCATTTGATCTTCTCTGCAGCAGCATTGGGCTCTGCTTATGTAGCCATAGTCACCCTGTAGAGGCCTTGCGCTCTCAACAAGATCTCCATCTCTGCTTTCCATTCAAAATAGTTGAAGGGAGTCAAGATAGTTTTCTATGAATCCATAGCTTTAGAAAATCTGTCCTGGCTATCAGTAGAAGGCTCCCAGTCTTGATGTCGAACCTGCAAAACAATTTTTGAAGGAGAGTAACAACCTACAATGGCTCTGATACCATGTAAAAATTCAAGCCAGCAGTAGATTAATTTTACCCACAACAATTATCAATTGATCATGCAAAATTGCTAACAATGGAGACTGAATATGGAGCTGTAACACAAAATTATATTAACTAAGTGTACAATAGCCAACCCTATAATAACATAGGTTGCTGAATATATAGAATACATCAAGAGGTCGAATGCATAAGGAGGCATCCAAAACTAGCATAAAGTAGGCTTACTCAAAATAGGCAAATCCCCCATAGGTGTAAAAAGTTGATCCCAAATCTGTCATGGAGCTCACGAATTGGCAAGGGCGCATGGGCAAGCTAAAGAGTAGTGGAATGGAAGCTCATACATGCTTTTGCATGGAGAAAAGAGTGGAGGATGAAGAGGACAAAAAACTAGTTCACCTCACCTAGTCTTGCTTTCCTATGTGCCTTAAAACACTGAAAAGCAGGCAATAAAGCAAAAAAAGCAGATAGGCACCTAGGAGGCCAGGAATAAAGTAGATTTGATTCCTAAGGCTTTCCCAAGCGCTACATGAGTCATATATGGCAAGTTTGACCTCTATGGATAGGCAATTAGCAACTTGCACAAGGTGGGACACATGAACTAGGAAAATAAGACAAAAATAAATGAATTAATGTCTAAGTGGGTAAACTATGGGTTGATTATTCTAACAGATAGACTTACTAAATATGCACACTTCTGTGCACTATCTCACCCCTTCAAAGCAAGCACAATTTCCAATTCTTTTATGGAGATAGTACAAAAACTACATGGTACTCCAAATATTATAGTAAGTTTCAGGGATCCCATTTTCACTGGAAATTTTTGGACCGAATTATTTTCTTTTTTGGGTACTCAACTGGCTCATAACTCATCTTATCACCCTCAATCTGATGGACAAACAAAGATAGTAAAGAAATGTTTGGAAGGGTATCTTCGATTTTTTGCAGCAGATAAACTAACATAATGGTTCAAGTGGTTACCCTTGGTAGAATGGTGGTGTAATACTTCCTTCCAGACATTACAAAAAATCACCCCATTTATGGCAGTCTATGGCTACCATCCACCATCCATCACATCTTCACTAAGAGACTCTAAGGTTCAAGCAGTGGAATACCACATGGAGCATCAACAACAAGTTCTTCAACTCTTAAAGGACAGCTTGAATCTAGCAAAAAATTGAATGAAACAACAAGCAAATCAACACCGTAGTAAATAGAGCTTTAATGTTGGGGATCGGGTGTTTTTAAGACTACAACCATACAAACAGATGTCCCTGGAGAACACCAAGAAGGATTATAAATTATCACCTAAATACTACCATCCCTACAAGGTGTTACAAAATATTGGCAGTATGGCCTACAAATTGGAACTACCTGCATCTTCATGAGTCCATCCAATTTTCCATGTTTCCTGTTTAACGAAGTTTATTGGTGACAAGCTACCAATTCAAACGATGTTACCAGAAATTGATGAGGAAGGAAAAATCATCTTGGATCCTGAAGAAATGATTGAAATACAAACTAGACAGCTTCGAAATCGATCAATTTCAGAATATCTCATTAAATGGAAGAACTTACCCACAGAAGATTCAACATGGGAAGATGAGTCATTTATACATCAACATCCATAACTACTTCAACGTTGAGGACAACACGTTTTGAATGGGGGGAGCATGTTAAGCCCTTAATGTGACACATTACACCATATAGTGTGGCACATTACCCCCTATATTGTGGTGCATTGCATATTATTTATGTAGGGTTGGGTCTATTAGTGGGTTTATTAGTTGTTATTGTACACATTTATCTCCTATATATAGGAAGGAGATCTTCTCATTTTAGTCATCAGAGGAACTTATTTTTTTTGTGTACTCAGTACATTGTGTAAGGAGGTTCCTCCTTCGAAGGGTATTAATATTTATCTATGCTATTCATTTTTTAGGCGTGGATTAATCTATTATTGTCTATTTCTGCTCTTTTTATGCTATATCTGGGACTTGGTTGCATAACAAACCAATATGGACCTGAACCTTATTGAAACCCTCAAAAGAGACCCATGAATGATGACTTGAGACAAACCCATGTGGGCTAGACATCCCTTGATCCCAACTCGATCAAATGGACTGAAGAGCAAAGGAAAGAGGAACCAGATTATTATCCTCATGAAGATAATGAAGAAGATTCACGAAAGAAGATCAACTTCATGGATGAATTTGATGAAACCTTTGGAAGAATCTTGTTTGGTTTGGAGAAGGATATTCATGACAATACCACTAGTACACACCATGTTAGCTATTTGGGGAAAATAAATGAAGTAAATGTGCCTCCGATCCAAATCTATAAGAGGGAGAAATGGAAAGAAAGGCCATTTCATCTTCTTGATCAAAAGATTGGAAACAATAAATATGAAGAGAAAGAGTTGGATCCAATTCCTGTTGAGTATGGTTTAAATATTTATATTGAAAGGAATTGGATAAGATAATGTAAAACATTCCCTTGATTGAATTAGTAAATATACCATCTGTAAAGAGTAGAGTGAATTAGTTCTTTGATAACATCCATGTGGCTGGCCAAGGTGATAGTAGAGTCAAACCCCTTCCTAGCACACCTTTGAATATCACAACTAGGGAAGAGAAGGATCCTCCAATTGAGATTAGGGTATCCCTTTACGAAAGAAAGAATGGAGGACATTAAGCTTTCTACCGTACACTCCATATTGGTGAGATCATGTTACATAACTGCATGATTGATTTTGGAGCCACCATGAATGTGTTGCCCAAAAGTATCATGAAAGCTATGGGGTTGCAAATCACTAGACCTTGTATGAATGTGTGTGGGATGGATTTGAGGCCATTCCATGTCTTTGGATTGGTTAAGAACTTACGAGCAAACCTATTTTCTTGTCCATACATATCTACTCTCATGGATGTCGTAGGAGTTGATTTTTCCCCAATTTACGGAATGCTTTTAAGTCAAAGATGGTCAGTGGGATTAGGTGGCCAGTTATAGATGGAATTATCTTACGCCATTGTTCCTAACTCTGATGGAGCTATGGTGAGGATTTACTGAGAACCTTTTTATAAAATGCATCGAAACGAATACGAGAACAGATACGGATACAGGGAGGGAAACAACTACGACAAATTTTGAAAAATGTCGAATACGATACGGAAAGGAAATGACAACAAACTTATATATATATCAAAAATTCCACGAGGCGTACATACTTTATATTACCATTCATCAATTAGATTTAAAGGTAGGCATGCCATTTATAATAATTAAAATTAGCAAACTCAAATATTGCCTTAAACAATATTCTTCTATCTCAAGTGCCATAGATAATTCACCCACTAGCATGCATTTAAACAAGAACATGTCAACTACTTCTAAACATCGATTTCAAACCCTAAAATTACTTGATGGATGTATCCAAATGTTACCATATAACAAATATTATGTTGATTGCACCTCTAGAAAAGTGTTGAAATTTGTGATTAAACACAATTTTTTATGTAAGCCAAAGACTCAACTATGTTGTATTTGGGTTGTTCCACTCACTGACGAGACAATCAACTAGGAAAGTGAGAGTCGGTTGACCAATTGATTGGCTCATAAGGGCCTAAATTCACATGATTGTCTATGATTTGCAATCGACTTGGATATTCAAATTTGACATAATCAACCATGTTTTAAGGGGATTAATTAAGCACTCAAGTATAAATAAGTGAGCTCATGTTTTAGTGCAACTTAGGTTGTTACTCTGATGACATGCAATATTGCACTCTATGCCATAATACTATCTCTAAACACCAATGAGTTTCTTTGGATATGTTGTTTACGTTTTATGGTTTATGTTAGGATAAATAATCCTCCCTTTGGCTAAATCAACCTAAATTACCACTTATCCTAAATTCTTGACTCGAATGTGTGACTACATCATCAATTGGATCATCCTCCTTCAATTAGGGAGCCTAACCGGGTCTTCTCCTTCAATCGAGGAGCCTAACTGAGTCTCCTCCTTCAATCTAGGAGAAAATATGGGTTGACCTGCATGACATATATGCCCCAATCAGTTAACTGGTGGTTGTTTCACCTACTTTCAGTTAAACTGGAGATGTAAAGGCGCCTTCCTCATCAATTAGCCTATTTTTGGTTAATATCAGTTAGTTGGAGTGATTAAAGGCTCCCCCACCTGCTTTTGGTGATGCAGTTTAGTGCAGTTCAGTTCAACTCACCTAATTGAAATCAGATATGCTCCCTCACCTATTGATTGACATGCAATTGACTTATATTCAGTTAGACTCCATCTAAACTGCCTCCGAGTCAGTTAGAGTCAATTAAGGTTGTGTTAAATGGTTAATGGATGTGTCAAGTGGTGTATAATTGAAAACTAAGCCACTCTCATGCACTCGATTCGAAATACCTCGCATGGATTCAAATTGTTTGGCTATTAATGTCATTGTATTGCATTGTAACAATTATCCATATTATTTTTTATTAATGATATCAATTATACAGCTGCAACTCCTTATTGCATTGTTTCATGTCATTTATGAGTAAAATTGATCTATGAAATATATTGTGTGTTTTTTCTTGTTTCTTATATTGTTGTGACTCCAATTTTATATGGTATCAGAGCTTCCAGCAAATCCTTACAGGATTGCATGCACCTATACCTAGAATTTTGAAGAAGGAGATCAAAATTATGCATCTGCCATCTCAACATTCCACACTTTTGGATCTGATATGAACTTATTTGGATCTGATATGATCTTATTTGGATCTGATCTGATATTATTTGGTTCAAATTTTAAGTTCCAAGAGACTTCATTCATTCTTGTAGTTGGTCTCATCAATTTTTGTGTGACAAATCAAGTACCGCAAATCTTTTTCAAACTTGTTGTTGGGGATTTGATGTTAGTTTCCTCTTATGAGTTTGTTGATATTATATTTTGTGAATCATTGGATATTTCTGAAGCTATATCATATTATGGAGCTCAAGAATTCACTCTCCACATTCCCAGTGATCCTCTACCTTTGTATTTGATCACATGCTCATCTCCTCACATAACTAGTGAAGATGAAGACATTCTTCATTCATTTTGACACATGCTCCTAACACTTGGGGTTGATTTTACCTCGCATGGTTTGATAATCAAGGCTGCAATATATCAATTTCTTGGGTTTTCCTCACATGGTTCGAATTCTCAAGCAATTTTTCTCTCTTATCTATTAATTTCGGTTGCTCTACATGGGTCCAGTTTTCATCTAGCAGTTGTGTATATTTCTGATTGAGTTGAGCACATTCTTATTCTTCCAAAGAGGAATATTCCTCCAGACATAATGATTTAGTTTGGATTCATAGGTTCACATGCACACTCTAAGGATGTTATTGCACAGAAGAACCAAGATACTGCATTTGTTGTTGCATAGTGCTGCAAATTGCAATAAATTAATTTTCACAAAGTTTTTTCAAAACTTGTTTTCGTGAGTCACTGCTGGGTTTGAGGGGGGTGTATTTTTCCCATGAGGTTTTTCCCCATTTCCTTGATTGTATTAAGAATTTTCCTTTTGCATTTAGTTTGTAATGGGTGACCTTTGGTCTTAGTTGTTAGGGCCCAAATTATCCAAAGTCAGGATTAAAGGGGGGGTGTTAGGATAAATAATACTCCCTTTGGATAAATCAGCCCAAATTACCACTAATCCTAAGTTCTTGACTCAAATATGTGACTACATCATCAACTGGATCATCCTCCTTCAATCTAGGAGCAAATCTTGGTTGATATGCATGACATATGCACCCCAATCAATTAATGGATGGTTTTTTCACCTACTTTCAGTTAAAATGGAGTTGCAAAGGTGCCTTCGTCATCAATTATCCTATTTTTGGTTAATTTCAACTAGCTGGAGTGATTAAAGGCACCCCACCTACTCTCGGTGACTCAGTTCAGTGCAGTTTAGTTCAACTCACCTAATTGAAGTCAAATATACATCCTCACCTATTGATTGACATGCAGTTGAGTTCTATTCAGTTATACTCGGTCGAAACTGCCTTTGAGTCAGTTAGAGTCAATTAAGGTTGTGTTAAGTGGTTAACCGATGTGCCGAGTGGTGTCTAATTGACACCTAAGTCACTCTCATGCACTCAATTCAAATTATCTCTCAGGGATTCAAATTTTCTGGCTATTAATTTCATTGTATTGCATTGTAACAATTATCTAGGTTACTTTTGATTAATGATAGCAATTATACAGCTGCAACTCCTTATTGCACTATTTCATGTCATTTCTGAGTAAAATTGATATGTGAAATTTATTGTGAGTTTTTTCTTGTTTCTTAGATTGTTCTGAATCCAATTTTATATGGTATCAAAGCTTCCAACAAATTCCTACATGATTGCATGCACCAATACATAGAATTTTGAAGAAGGAGGAAAATCTGCATCTCCCATCTCGGCATTCCACACTTTTGGATATGATATGAACTTATTTGGATTTGATCTTATATTATTTGGTTTGAAGAAGGAGAAAACTATGCATCTACCATCTCGGTGGACCACACTTTTGGATCTGATGGGATCCTATTTGGATCTGGCATGATCTTATTTAGATATGATTTGATATTATTTGGTTCAAATTTTAAGTTCCAAGAGCCTTTAGTCATGCTTGTATCTGGTCTCATCAATTTTGGTGTGACAAATCAAGTACTGCAAGTCTTCTTCAAACTTGTTGCTGGGGATTTGATGTTTGTTTCCTCTTATGAGTTTGTTGATATTATATTGTGTGAATCATTGGTTATTTATGAAGCTATATCATATTATGGAGCTCAATCATTCGATCTCCATAGTCCCAGGCCTTCTCTACCTTTGTATTTGATCACATGCTCATCTCCTCACAGAACTAGTGAAGATGGAGACATTCTACATTCGCTTGGACACATGCTCCTAACACTTGGGGCTGATTTTACCTCACGTGGTTTGATGTTCAGGGCTGCAATATATTAGTTGCTTGGGTGTTCCTCACATGGTTCTAAATCTCAAGCACTTTTGCTCTCTTATCAGTTGATTTCAATTGCTCTACATGGGTCCAATTTTCATCTAGCAGATGTCTATATTTATGATTCAGTTGAGCACATTCTTCTTCTTCCAAAGAAGAATATTCCTCCATACATAATGATTTAGTTTGGATTCATAGGTTCACATGCACAGTCTCAGGATGTTGTTGCATAGAAGAACCAAGCTACTACATTTGTTGTTGCATAGTGCTACAAATTGCAACACAGTTTTCACAAAGTTTTTTTCAGAACTTGTTTTCTTGATTCACTGCTTAGTTTGAGGGGGGGTATTTTTCCCATGAGGTTTTTCCCCATTTCCTTGATTGTATTAAGAAGTTACTTTTGCATTTAGTTTGTAATGGGTGAACTTTGGTCTTAGTTGCTAGGTCCCAAGTAATCCAAAGTCATGATTAAAGGGGGGTGTTAGGATAAATAACACTCCCTTTGGCTAAATAAGCCTAAATTACCACTTATCCTAAGTTCTTGACTCGAATATGTGACTGCATCATCAACTGGATCATCCTCCTTCAATTAGTGAGCATAACTGGGTCTTCTCTTTCAATCAGGGAGCCTAACGGAGTCTCCTCCTTCAATCTAGGAGCAAATCCGGGTTGATTTGCATGACATATGTGCCCCAATCAGTTAATTGATGGTTGTTTCACCTAATTTCAGTTAAACTGGAGCTGCAAAGGTGCCTTCCTCATTTTTTGTTAATTTCGGTTAGCTGGAGTGATTAAAGGTGCCCCCACCTACTTTTGGTGACTCAGTTCAGTGTTGTTCAGTTAACTCACCTAATTGAATTCAGATATGCACCCTCACCTACTGATTGACATGCAGTTTAGTTCTATTAAGTTAGAATCAGTCTAAACTGCCTCCAAGTAAGTTAGAGTCAATTAAGTTTGTGTTAAGTGGTTAACTGATGTGTCGAGTGGTGTCTAATTGATAGCTAAGCCACTCTCATGCACTCAATTCGAATAACCTCTCATGGATTTGAATTATTTGGCTATTAATGTCATTGTATTGCATTGTAAGAATTATCCAGATTACTTTTGATTAATGATGGAAATCATACAACTGCAACTCCTTATTGCACTGTTTCATGTCATTTCTAAGTAAAATTGATCTGTGAAATATATTGTGAGTTTTGTCTTGTTTCTTAGATTGTTGTGACTCCAATTTTATAGTTTATAGTAATAAAAATGCTTGAAATAATATTAAAATATTGCATGCATATCATATGGAGAACTGGCTAAATGATGCACCATCGTAATAATCTCCACAACATAAGGATAAGGATATGAGTGTACTGGAAATGGAGTAAATAAAGCCATAGGTCAAGGGTTCATACTAATTCAAAAAGGAAAAGAATAAAATTGGAAGATTATTGGAAATATGTGTTGGTTTATGTAACCCTTCATAAATGTAGTACGCTATTTTGTATGGCTAAAGTTGTCATTGTATCAATTTTGGTGTGCAAGTTGTTTGATCACATATGCAAGTCATTGGGGTTTATTTGAAACGAAGTTGTGAGGAATTGGCAAAAAATCTGGAAAAAAAAATCAGTGTACTTCTACACTAGGTTGTGAAACTAACACTATAGTATACAAGCATTTGATACAATGAAATGTCCATAGATCAATGGTTTTTTGAACCAACGGTAAGCCTCTAGCAATTTTGGAAAATTACAATGAAACAAAATCCATGAGACATAAAATGTCAGATTACCTTTCACCAATTTAGGATTAAGGTTTTTCTCTTGATTTATAATCTTTGAGACTTCATATCTAAGTTTTGAGGTTCATTTTAGGGTTAGGGTTTTATAGTTTTCCTTTGGGGTTAATTATTTGTTTATTTTTATGTCCAAAAAGCACTATTTCTAGTCAAAAACTTGCCCTATAGCAGCTGAAACGTTTCAGAAAACTAGGAAACTGCTGGAGATGTTTCAGGAAATGGCTGGAAACGTTTTTAATTTTGGATATGGCTTGGAAACGTTTCAGTGTCGTTTCTAAGTCATATCCTATCTGTTTCAGTTTTCGAAACGAGGAGTAGTGTTTCCCCTCCCCTTCCTAGATGTTTCCTGCAACTTAGCCTTTTTATGATGGATACCTAGAGTGGTATGAGGACGGCGTCAAGAATTCATATGGCCATGGTGAGTTGTTCCTTGATGGTGTTTTCATGGTCATGGATGAAAATAACAATTCAGCAGGAAGTGAGGATGACTTGAAAAGTATTTGGAGATCCTTTCACAAACTAGATTCATCAGAAGAAGAAAGGGATCTCTAGGAGTTCATTCGAAAGTCTGATCATCCGTTAATGATATCTGAATCATTTCGTGAAACCCCTCATGATTCCATGGTTGTTGGTAGCACAATAGGCTTTGATGTTTCCAGCCAACTTTCTAATCTTACTTCGGGATTTGGAGGTATTGATCTGCATATGTCTATTCCACATGAGGAGCTGGAATAGAGGCCTGACTTTCTCAGGAGGAACATAGAAACTCTAGTAGAAGATATTATACCCCCTCCTCAACAAAGAAGCTATAGAACCTTAAGGGAGTATAATGTTAATATGGAAGTTAATCGGGACAGGGCATAACATGGCCTTCCTCCAATTTATTGGTGGGATAGCCATAGTATGCCTAATGACATAGAAGTTATTCATCCTGATGATCCACCTCCACCCCTTCTTGAGTCTACCAATGATCATCAAACTTCAAATGAAGTTTCCCTAGTTAACGGATTTCCAAATTTCCCTAGTTTCCTCTTACCACGACAAAATCCTCACTTTGAAGCAGAAGGAACCCATTTCAACATGTCTACTTACTCAGTGCTTGTCCATTCAAGAGAAGGATCTAGTGCTTACCACGATGAAACTTATGTTACTCTCTTATTCACTCGCACTTAGAGAAATCTTTTGGGGACTTTTCGATTGCAAATGAGACACAAATGGGTATTATACACTTGCAATTCATGGAGAGAATTAGGATCCCTCAGGTGCTAGTGGGAAGCATTTCTTTACCACTTGATGAAGATCTTGCTAAATTTAGTATTGTTGAATCTATACCTAGCCACATAATAGAACACCCGTATCCACAAGGGAATGCTGATGTGCCCTTGGTGGTTGCATGAGACATTCATGTTATCCCTTCCACGACAAATCGAAGGAAGTTCAAACATGATGATAAATTTTTATTGAGGAATGTAGATTATTTTCGCATCTCTATATAGTATGTTGATTTATGGGTTGGATCATTCACAGTGGAATGTATCAATGGAAAATTGTATTATATAACCTCCACAAATGAACATCAGTTTCGTATCCCTGTCCATAAGACTAGTCTGTGAGATTACATTCTTGGCATGACTTAGGGAGAGTCTTCACTTTTTAGTTTAGAGTGGGAACTTGAATAAGCTCCTTTGAGCAGTAGGTTTGAGTCTTCAGTGTTGCATGGTCTTGCATCTTTGATTTTGAGTCCGGTCCTCGTCTGTCTTTTGAGTGATTTTTGCCTAATAATTCTTGTAATTGCTTAAGAATTTTTTTTTTATAATTTTTACTTTCAACATTTACTTCCCACACTTGTTTTTTAATATTTACTTTCCAACATGTTAATTTTCAGTATTTTATTTTATTTTATGCCACATTTACTACTCGGTAGTGTTGTTTCCATGATGTGTAGTGTTATCACGGATCTTGTAGTTTCCCTAGTGGAGTAATCCTGTACAAGATGGCAGAGGGGAAGAGCAACTAAAATTGTGACCTACAAAAACCCTAACCCCCAAAATATGGATAGTTGTCACGTCGGTTAGTACTTCCTTCACTTTATGCCACTGGAAAGACCTAAAGAAAATCACCCGATCAAACTCATGACAAAGAATACATAGGTTGAGTGCTTGAAACCATGGATTTGGGGGACAAGCCACGAATTAAGAAAGTACTTGAGTAGGGGTGGTTAGAGATATTGGAAATATTACTCAAGTAAGACAACATAATGACTTATGGAAATTGGGATCAGATATAGGATTAGTGTGTTGGTTCAAATGATCAAACTCGAGACCATAGGGGGATTTAAACAAATATTGATAAATTCCTAGGATGAGGATGATAAAGATAATTTAAGCTTCCCGTGCAGTGGCTTGGATGAAGGATTTAACAATTAGACAAAAATCCAAGTGAAACTGGAGAACAGAAACTGAGAAACTGGCTGCCATACAAAGAGGGGTGCTACCTCACTGAGGGATCAGTGTCTGGATATGGGTAAATAGATTCAAATTATAACGCCTAGGAGTGAGAGGGGATTTTTTGGGATGAACGTCAAAAACCCAGTGCAAATTGATCCAGTGATTTTTCCTACTTCTAACAAGGGTTTTTTCAATAAAAGAAGTGATGGGCAATGCATGAAAAAATCAAAGGACAGAGAATTTACCTGAGAAATGTACCTGAATCATGTTGATAATTTCCTGGATGATGAATAATGTTTTCCTTCTGATGAAATGAGTATTCTGAACAAGATCTTGATGGATTTTTGCTTCAGTCAGTGACCCTAGATCCCCCTTCAACTTGCCAAACCAAAGAAAATCAATTAGCAAGATAATAGAACAGGATCTGAAGTATAAATAAAGTACAAGAAGTAAGAAATCATGAAGAAGTAATCACTCCCTAATACACAAAGCTCGTGTGCTGACACAAAGCGAGTCCCCCACTAGTGCGCCTTCCTCAAGTATGCCTCCTTCAACCTACAGATGGATGGGTGCAAGAAAATATACAAGATCTATCCCAAATTAATATCAGTGAAGAAGAATAACAATTTCGGTCATCATCTCATTGATTCATCAAACAAAAAATAAGTGCATAGTCCCAAGAAAAATCTTTTTATTCAATATTTTGGTGCTAGAGCGTATGGCTTAGAATGGGAAGGTTCTCGTCTGTATATATATTTTAAGAGACGTAAACCCTAACTCACTTTTGCATCCAATGGTTAATATTATAACATCATCAACGATGGAGTCAACTTTACATGGATCACATTGACTGGATCAAGGGGGGCACACTTTTTCTCAATAACACCTTGCCTAAGTCAAAATAAAATATAACATAAGATGTGATCATGATAATACATCAAAAGGATGTCACTAAGGGCTTAATTCACCCTAGTCCCCATGAAAACCTCATATCATAATATATAACCATACAATATATCATTTACCCAAGTTGAGGGGCGCCCCTTGGGGGACGTCCCCAATGATTGAGATAAAAATAAAAGAATCCGGACAAAAATGATAACTGAAACTGATGAAGAACTGTTCGGGGAGCCAGACTACATCATCTGACAAGTTTCTAAGCCATTTCCTTGACCCAACATGCTAAATCATTTTTTCAATGAATTCCTTAGTTCATTTTCTAGTGTTACATCCTCTGGAACTAAATTAAATCACCATAACTCTGTCCAGGATGAGAACTGGGGAAAACTGATTGCATTGGATGATCTGGAGACATAGATGAATGATATAAGTGACTACTCATATGCCCTGGAACATTGCAATTCTCTAGGAGAACCAAAATCACTGGCATCAGGAATAAAAAATTGATCATTTGGCCAATAATAAAGTGATAATGATCATTGATCATGAGATATAGGGCCAAACTCCCAAAACTGAAATCGCAGTATTGGTACTGGGTATGTCTGGAACAAATATAAGCAATGTTGTTTTTTGAGTCACTGCCTTGCGAACTATGTTTGACTTAGTCAATTGGGTTGACCAGGTCAAAGTACCCAAAATGGAGGTGAGATCCTGTACCAATATGATCATGCATGCATCCAAGGTAAGAAATTCTCCAATGGTGTATATCAAAACCCAACTTAAATCATGTTATTCATAATCATGGTGACAACAATAATATTAGTAAGTAAGATATACCTATGGCTTTGAAAAATCTTGGAACCTTCTAGAAGTTTGTTTGTGCATGCCATACTTACAAACTTTAAACGTTGTGCTAATGTTGGGTGAGGATGGAAAACAAAGCTAAGGAAAGGTGAGATGACTTGTATCTAACTTTGACCATATGGTTTCTCATAATGATAATATTTACACGCGGCCACAATGACATATAATGACAGATGAACAATAGGGGATCGTGGTGTCTCACAAGTGGATGAGCCAACCTAAAAAGAGCCCATTCAACTCTAACAACATGTATACAACTCACATCCAAGCTAAGAAAAATCTCTGTGAGGATATTTACTAGGACCTTTGTGTTGAGTACACAAGAACTATAATGCTGAGATCTTAGGGGACACTATGAATTAGCGGTCCCTTGCCCCATATCACATCAAAACCCGCAGGCTCTATGAGGAATTAATCATTACATTTCAATAGTGGCCAGTAGTCTTTAGATTTAGCATTTGTTTACCCAGTGCTTTTTCTTTAGACCTTTCACAAATTTATTTTGTAGCCCCTTTTTGAGTTGTGTCTAAAGACACAATTTGCATTTATTTGAGGGATTTGCATTTAAACAGATAGAATTTATAGCACATAATGCATGTAATGATAGTAGACACATTGCTTCAAGTTTTAGCTGACACTCTTCAGGATAACTCAGAGCCGAGGCACATAAAACATTAGGGAAAGTGGAGAAAGTAATCGTCAATCTCATAAGTCTTGATCAAGCTAAAATAATGGGTGTTGGAATATTGGACAATACTGAGATGGGGGGTGAATTAGTATTATTAACTTTTAACTTATTCATTAACACACAGGAACAACAAGATACAAATAACACAACTTTTATCATGGAATTCCAATTGGGAAAACCACCAACACTTTCTATTACTGCAAAATTATATTTTACAAATGGTTTATGCCTTCTAGTATAGACAAGGATTCTACTACACCCTATTTACCAGCAAATATTGGAAGGAAGCTACGACCCCCTGGTTTATCATCTACTACTCAAAGGATGCTTCTACACCCTATTTACCAGCTACTACTGGAAGGAAGCTACAGCCCCCTGGTTTATCAGCTACTACCAAAATGATGATTCTACACCCTATTTACTAGATACTACTAGAAAGAGGCTATGAACCCCTTGCAGGAATGTATCCTTCCCTAGCGCCACCCTGCCGACCTAATATATTTTTATCATACTTTCAGATCTTCTTATGTCTACTCCCTTGGTCTCTATTTTTTTCTGATGCTGCTACATTGATCCGTACTACCGAGACACCTTACTTACATTATGGAATTATGTTTAAGTACTTTTTTCATACCTTTATAGAAGCATACCTTTTTCAACAATCATGTCCTTTCAATCTGGAGATGTGTCTTTTCATTAAACACACCTTTTAACTCTTGTGTCTTTCCATCAAACATGTTCCTTCATTCAAAATTACTTCTCTGTTTTAATTCTGTACATTACTCTTTTGTTCAATTAACTCTTTGTTAATTACTTTTATGTTTTTCTTCCTATAGATTAATGATATACTTTGTTTATCATTTTTAACTCTATTTAAATTTATCAGTCATGACCTTCCACAATTGTCTTTCCCCAATGACCTTTCTGCAACAGAAATCCTTCTCGGTGTTTTTTTGTGTGGTTATTATCACATGAATTGTCTTCCTCTAGGTCTTGAACACAAGTAGTCTTAATAAAAATTGTGTTTAAACACTAAGGCATCATAACTTAAATGCTTTATCTAAACGGATGCCTATCCAGCAAAACAAAAGTGTTTTTAAAAACAATTTCAAATAAAATGTAAAAGTCAGTCAAATTGCGAGAGACGAGCACTCATCCTTTGTATGATGTGAGGTCGTTTTCCCCCAAAGGGCAATAGGGTGGTCACTCCATCACACCTATGGATGGTGGCTGGAAATGGAGGTCATACGGAGTCATTATATGAGGCCCTCCAGGCTATTCAGGAAACCAACTCTTGGAGGATGGCTGGTTAATTAAATAATTAATAAAGTAAATGTTTAAAAGAAGTTAATGGCTAAAGGATGGGCACTCATTCATTGTATAATGTAGGGATCATTTTCCCCAACAGGGAATCAGGGTGAGGTTGACCTATCAAGGTTGTGCCTTTGTCATTTTCTAAAATCCCAAGAGGATTTCTAGGGCCCCTGCCTTTGGAGGTTGACTAGTGTCTTTTTTTGTGCAAGTATTTTAAAAGGTTGTTTGTCTAGAGTCTATTGGAACATTCTCACTATTCCACTCATTTGTGAGACACCACCATTCCCTATTGTTCACCTAGTTCAGCTTATGTGTCGTGTGGATCCCCTTTTTCCTTCATCTTATATGCTTATAGTGTCGAGTATCAAGTCATTCCCATGACCTTACCTTGTCTTATTCACCTTCACCCTTGACTAGCAAAATGGCCAAATCTATGAATGAGTATACACTTGAGATTCTTGTTTATAACAACTAATTACTTTGATTTGGATGTATTATTTATATGCATTGTGCTTATAATCGCTAGTAGAATCCACTTATACTTAAGTATTAAAGCTAACATATATAATTGAGCATGTTATATCCATTTTGTATTTGCAACATCAGATATTTTCATTTGGGTGATTAGTTTGACCTGGTCAACTCAGTTTGACCAAGTCAACAATAGAGTCTGGGATATGTTTTGTCATATGATGGTGGATGATTATTACTTGTGCTCTATCAATGTTCATTATACATGTTGATGTTTTAGATGATGGTTTATCATGATGCCTTGTGTTATTTTTATGGTTATCAGCATTTATAGGCTTTATTATTATTATTATTATTATTATTATGACATGGATGGTGCCTTTGACATATATTTTTTATGGACATATGTTATATGAGTAACCATTCCTAGTGGATTTGGACATTCTGAGTCATTGATGAACTCAATTTTCAGTTTCATGAACTTGCATTTGATGTATGGGTCATTTTATCGGTTTGTAGCAGTTTGACCTCAATAAATTAAAATAAAATGCTTTTAAGTTGATGGTTGGTTCTCCTAGGGAGCCATAGGGGCACATAGTGTGTAGAGAGTCGATATTACCATATTGTTATGGTTTCGGTCCTATTTTTGCAATTAGTTGACGTTCAGGTTCAATCAATAGAGAGATATGAGCATTTTTATCTTCCCGAGCCAGTATTTTGATGCATAAAAAATAATGAAAATGGCATATAAGGAAATCGATTTGGGAAAATGAGACAAGTAAATGGTATTAAAATTGTTCAAGGCATTGCATTTATATATTTTACACCTTTCGGCATCATCGTCGCCCTTTGTTGGGTCCACACACCTTAGCATTTATCATTTTGGACATTTTTTATGTATTTTGAAAGGCCACGATTTGGTTATTTGGTCATGTTATGATATTATATTGACACATTACTTGATGTTGTGCCATGGGGAAATGATAGTGAAGATTATTATAGACCTCCTAACCCCACCATGCACTTTTACCATGTTTCATAGTCATTTTCTATGTGGTGCGGGCCCCTTGGGCGATTTAGCTAGTGTGCCCCCTCGATTTTTGAGTTCATCCATGTGGTGTATATTTGTCTAATCTTAGTCATTGATTAGAGTGATTGCATGTTATTATATTTGACCTTCATCTCTTTGGATCTATGTTTTGTGTACTAGATACATCTATTTATTGAGATGCTCTCTCATTTGTAAGGAGACTTTTGGTTCTGAAAATATTGGAATACAAGAAAACTTTTGGAAAATCTCTTGAAATCTTTGTGAATGTTATTGTACATTATTGTTATGCTTGTTGCTTATACATTTCAGTGGATCTTGCATGCAAACGACATACTTTTGTGGAGATTGAATTGTTCTTGTAGGGATAGCTACTTGCGGGAAAATATATTGTGGAGGCGAATTGCATCATCTCTTCTTGTGGATTGTTTTCATCTTTCAAGGAGTGACCAATTGTTACTTTGTGTTGTCTTGTCCTGGGTACACAGTACATTTTGTAAGGAGGTTCCTCCCTCAAAGAGGATTGTTATTCATCTACGTTCTTCATTATTAAGTTGTGGATTACTCTCTTTTGGTATATTTCTACTATTTTTATGCTATTTATGTGACTTGGTTGCATAACATTTTGTATCAGATCTCTTTCCTCGGGACTAGCTTCTCCAAAATGAGTCATATTTCCATTGTTGCTACAACTGCTTTTCTACTAGTATTCAGAGATCGAGGTTAAAACCCCACTTCTAAAACAGGCTGAACTATCTTGAGTCTGAAATTCAGATCCTGGTCCATTAAGTTTCTGAGATAATTGCGGAGGAATCTAGGGTATTTTACTAGTCCAAAACCTAGTCTAAAGCAGTTTTTCTAGGGAAAAAGGTCATATATGAGTCATCCGAGATCTAAATTGAGTGAGACCAATTGCATCTGAAAGAAGATAGACTAGGGTATCTGTTATAGTTTTTTTAGTTATAGAAATGAAATATTGGACACATATCATACCATACAAGTTTGCTCTACTGAAAAGACAGGAAAGAAGAAGTGTTGGTACATTTGCAATAAATTTCTACTAGAGAATCCAAATTAGGGCATACTGTGACATTGGAAATAGGACACATCAGGGTACTAGAGGCCAAAGTTTCAAACCCAGTGAAGTCGAAATTCAAATTTTATCTCAGTTACATGGTGACCCTAAGACAATATTCCAATCAAGGTTTGGAACAGGTGTTTTGGAGAAAAAGGTCATATCTAAGGAATCTGAGATACAAATTGAGTGAGACCTGTTGCATCCGAAAGAAGACATACTAGGGTATATGTGGTAGTATTTTCAGCTACAGAAATGAAATGTTGGACACCTGGCATACCATACAAGTTCTCTCTTTTGGATAGGCCAAAAATAAGAATTTTTGGGAGATTTACAATAATTTTTTATTGGCACATCCAAATTAGGTCAGACCCATGATGTTAGAAAGTGGATACATCAGGATACAACAGGAAAAAGTTTCAGACCTAGAGGAGATGAAATTCCAATTTTATATTAGTTTCAAGTCTTCCTTAAAATAGTCTTCCAATCAAGGTTTGAAAAAACTAACGTTCTAGGGAAAATTGTTATATCTAGAGCATGTGATAGCCCAATTGATTGAGACCTGTTGCATAAAAAATAAGACTGAACATTGTATATGTGGTATATTTTTTAGAGTTAGATTCAAAATATTGGACTCTTTGCATAGTATACAAGTTCGATCTTCTGGATAGGAAAAAAATAAGAAGTGTTGGGAGAATTGCAATATAGTTTTACAAGAGAATCCAAATTAGGTCATACCTACGACATTAGAAAGAGGACACATCAGGCCACCACTAGCCAAAGTTGCAGACCTAGAGGACCTTAAATTTTAAATTTATCTCAATCCAAGTCAGTCATAAAACAATCTTCCAATCAAGGTTGAAGAAGGAAACTCTATAGTTCAAGCAGTGGTAGATCGCATAGAGCACCAACAAGCAATCTCCAATTACTGAAGATTTCCAAAAATAGGATGAAACATCAAGTAGATTAACAGCACAGTCAAAGTAGTTTTGAAGAAGGAAAAATCATATGGGAACTTGAACAAATAATTGAAACAAGGGTTAAAGTACCCACAGTTGTGGGGCCTTAGGATTATTAGACTATCCTAGAGAAGTCGACCCTAGGTGAGTTATTGTAAGTTGAGGCAATAGTCCCCACCATTGTGTTAAGGATAACCCTCCTTGTTGGTCAGAGGGGAAAAGTCCCCACAAGTTGTGGGGCACTAGGGTTATTAGACTCTCCTAGAGATGTCAGGTCTAGCAAGTAATTGTTAAGTGGGGCCGACATGTTAAAGTGGACATTAAGTGAATGGAAGAATATAAATAGAGAGTGAGCCTCTCTATTTATCACATACACACTCACTCACTGGGGCGCATGAGTGAGAGAGAAGTTGTTGGGACAAGAGAGAGACTACTGCTGTCGGGAGATCATCTTTATATTTTTGGGTTTTACTTTTGGTGTTGATTCTATCTCTGAGGAAGTTGTGAGGTTTTCTCCTTTATGGTTTCCCCAAGGAAAATTCTTTGTGTCTCTTGTCTTATATGTTTATTCTTATGCATGTTATTCTCTCAGATAAGATCATAAGATAATAATGCTAGCTTGAATGATAAAAATCTAATAGTTACCCCTTTATGGGATTTATAAATCATGTTTATACCTTGAGGTACAACCTCCGTTGAAAGTCGTGGCAATAGTCCCCATTATAACATCATGTAATATGAACTTGTAGTCTTGCTAGGAGAATTGGGCCCCATGTGAGATGATATGTAGGCTCGGGTCTTATATTTGGTTAGTGACTTGAAATGGTATAAATAGGGAGGCACACTCCCTCATTTATACACACACATACACTCTCAAGTGTGCAAGAGAGAGATAAACAGTCAGAGAAGGAGAGATGGATAGTTGTTGAATACTTCTTATTACTACTTTTAATCATCTTACTATTCTGAATAAGTTTCGGGGTTTTCTTCTTTATGGTTTCCTCGATGAAAATCTTTGTGTCTTGTGTATTTTTTATATCTTATGCATTTTGTTGTACTTTTTATTCTTTCAGATAAAGATCCTAGATAATCTAATCAGATCTTAAGAAAAACTAACAGTCTGAAGGGGAGGGGCATGTTAAGCCCTAAATGTTGGACACGGTTCCCCCAATAGCGTGGTACTTTACCCACTATATGGTCTTGTATTACATATTATTGATGTAGGATTGGGTCTATTAGTGGGTCTATTAGTTTTTATTGTACACCTTTGTCTCCTATATATATGAAGGATATATTTTCATTTGGGTATGCATTGTATATTGTCTTGTCTTGTGTACATAGTACATTGTGTAAGGAGATTCCTCCCTCGAAGAGGAATGCTATTTATCGTTGGTCTTCATTATTAATTCATGGATTAATCTATTTTGGTATCTTTATGTTATTTTTATGTTATTTATGGGACTTGGTTGCATAACAAGTTTGATCCAACATATGAATCCTTGGGCTCTAAGAAGGGCAAACATCAAAGGTTTGAAAAGGGAAAGTGCTCCTATTGTAAGAAAGGAAACCATACGAAGAAAGGTTGTATGAAGAAGTCAATAGATCATATGTTAATACTCCTTGAACAACATATATTTCCCTCCCCCAAGGTGCAAGGAAGGATGATTCTAGAGGAAAGACCAAAGATCATGAGAGATGCCATGCACTTAAGGATGGATTTTCAAAATATTGTGCCTTCCTTGTTGATTCAAGAGCCTTCAATCACATGGTTGCATCCAAAGAATAATTCTCTTCATTACAACTTACTGATGGTTGAATTATTCACATGGGAGATGACACTCAAATCCAAGTTAAAGGGAAGGGGTCAATCAAATTAGAGCATGGAGTGTTCAAGAATGTCCTCCTTGTGCCCTCCTTAGCAACAAATATGTTGTTTGTATACTAGATGAATCATACAGGCTCACCAAAGCGAGTTGTATTTGGTCTTGAATCACTGGAGATATCAGATATCTCAACTGTTAAGTTGGTAGCGAAAGCTCTTGCAAACCATACCTCCAAGGCATATGAATTCTCACGCTTCTTGCCATACTCAAATCCAGTGCAATCTCAACTGCCATTTGAAAGGGAAGGTAAATTTATTCTACCTAAACCTTTTGCATATGATAATGTTTCCATTAATGTTTCAGATTTAGAATATGAAGTAGAGGACTAAGTTGAATCAGTTCTTGGAATTGAAGATGAAGTTAAATCAGACCCATATCCAGATCCAGATCTAGTCCCTACTCCCAATCCTAGGCCTAAATGGTCTCAAAAGGTTATTGAGGATGTTGGGAACATGAATGGCGAGTCATCGACATAAGGAGAATAAGATCTTAGTTTCAAAAAGAGAGCCTTGTTCTATGTTAAGCAAATCCACCTCTCCCATAGAGGTTCTACAAACTCCTAGAGAGATGCTTCATGATGGTAAGGTTTGATCAACAATTCTTCTCATTAAAGAACAAATTGGATCATCTCACTCTTCCTCCAGAAAGAAGATACAAAGGAAAATTTTCTTCTCCTATATTCCATTATATTGGAAGAAGGTGGAGAGGTTCACATGAACAATACCAGGAAACTAGTGCACACAAGGACCATAACACTACATTACTGCTCCACAAAGATGCAGATTGCATAAATATTTTCACAAATTTTGTATTCAAGAATAAATTTTCTCTTGATGTGAAAGCTTGATCTTTGTTTTTCCTGCTTATTTTGAGAGGGGGATTTTCCCCATGAGGTTTTCCCCATTTCCTATAAAATTGATCTCACAGGAATATATGGACCAAGCCAAAACTTACAGAAGATTCCACAAACAATTTACTCAGAAAAATGATATGAAACAGTGCAAAAATGAGTTGTAGCTGTATATTTCTTTCATTAATAAAAAAGTAAATGGATAATTGTTACAATGTAATACAGTGACATTAATAGCCAAATAATTCAAATCCATGGGAGGAAATTCGAATTGATTAACTCAATTTGACTGCATGGATAACTGGACATGTCTAAATCACTATCGAAGCTTAACTGGTTATCTCTAGTTTTCTAATTCAGTCTCTCAATCAGTTATAATTAGTTTAAACTAGTCTAACTGATGTGGTAGGTGAGAAAGGCACCTTCCCATATACAGCCATGCAAAGACTGGAGCTAACTGAATGTAATTGACTGTAACTGAAAGTAACTGACTCATAACTAGGCTTGACTAGTAACCAACTACCAACAACTGAAGAAGGTTGGTGTCGGCACTCCCAGTGGCTCCTAAATTGTAGGGATTGGTTTAGGAGGCGCCTAAACTGATGCATGCAAGTGTAGTCAGTGGAATTGATATTCAATCAGTGTTCCCCACACTCTAGTGACTGGTACATGTAGCCCAATTATACTAAGTGGAACCAATGGTACTAGTGACTCAATAATGATTGAAATGGCTCCTAAGTTAGGCTAAATTGACCAGTTTGGACAAGGGAGGATTATAATCCTAACACCCCCCCTAAATGCTAACTTGGACAATTATGGGCCCTGGTAACTAAGACCAAAGGTCACCCATTACAGCTAAAATGAAAAAAGTAACTGCTTAATACAAACAAGGAAACAGAGAAAAACCTCATGGGAAAAATACCCCCCCTTAAACTAAGTAGGTAGAATCAGTATCAAGATTTCATATCAAGAGGAAAATTCCTCTTGAATAAAAAAACTTGAGAAAATAGTTCTGCAACCTTTATCTCTGTGGTGTAGCAAAGAAACATGCTTGCTCTTCTATGCGCGGGTATCCTGGGGCCTGGCATGTAGACTTCTCCATCTTCTTCCAATATGATGATGGAATGAAGGAGGAATGTACCCTTTGTCTCTTTTTGGAGGAAGACAAACATGATCCACTTTGTTCTTCTGAGAGAAGTGTAGTGTTAGAATTATTAATCCTCCCTTGGTCAAATGTCTATTAGATTAATTATTTCCTAACTTAGGAACCTTAAATTAATTAAATGAGTCCACTAGTGCAATTGGGTCCACATGGCCCGATGGGGCCACATGTACCAGTCATTGAAGTGTGGGGGGAAATTCTAGAGGTTAACTTCCACTTGCTGCATGTGCATGCATCAATGGGGGCACCTCCTAGCCCAATCCCTACATTTTAGGAGCCACTCGGAGTCCCAGCACCAACCTACTTTAGCTAGTTGGAGTTAGCCACATTTAGCCTTCAGTTACCTTCAAATGACTCACTATCAGTTAACGAGCTCATAATTTGCATGGATAATGCATTCATGCATGTGGAGGAGCACTTTTGTTCACCTACCACACTCAGTTGCAATGAGTTAACTAGTTGTTACTATCTGTTGGAGTTATTGGTCATCAGAGAGTTGATTTGATGGACTCCGATATTGATTGGGATACCTTGAGTTATAGATTCAGTTAGATACAGTCTTATCCACTTGAAGAATTCGAATTCATTCCTCATGCATTCGAATTCCACCTATTTGTAATCTATTGTACACTGGATATTATTATGATGAATATACTGTAAATTCCTGAGCAATACTTGTTTGTTTCCTGTGTGTTTTGTTTTGCTTAGTTTGTATGTTCATCCTCCATTCAATTGCTGCAACATAATCAGAACTCTCTACTTGAATATCATATGGGATTCAAATTCTAATATGGTATCAGAGCCTTCTCAGGTAGGTTTCATGCTTGTTTCACCTCATCGAACATCAGAAGCAGTTGGGTTTCCACAGAAATCCCCTATGAAAATTTTCTAGCTCTAGATTCATTCAGAGCAGCGAAGAGGGAATGACGGACCCTGAAAACATGCTCATGTCTGGAGGAAAAGCATGATTCTAACAGTTCTTATGTTTTAGTGTTATTTGCAGTGAAATTGACAGGTGCTACGCAGCTTGAAAGAAGTATTTTTTGTCTCCATGCCGGAGCAATTATGAGTTCTCAAACTCCTGAGCCACGAATCCTCACAACTTCCAATTACCTTGATTGGAGGATTGATATGCAGTTGGCCTTGTGCAAGCATGGATACCATAGGATTATACATGGATGGGAGGCTGAACCTCGCCATCCGGTAGAGCAGAAAAAGTTCCTAAACCATTGTGATGAAGCATTCAGGTACTTATGTACTTATATTTCTAGATATCTCCTCTTCCATCTGGAAGGATTTACGACTCCCAAAGAATCCTGGGAGAAGCTTGATATCTTGTTTAATAAACAAGATGAGCTTCAGGGATAGATCCTGGAGAATGAGTTGGTATCTTTATATCCCAGCAGTTTCGAGACCATTGAGCAATTATTCTCCAAATTCAAGTCTCTAGTGCTACAATGCAGACAGTTTGGGATAGAGTGGAAGGATGAGCAGAATGTACTTTCAATACTCAGCAAAATAGGTCATGAGTACTCTGTCTATGTCTCTATGTTTCATTCCAAGCGGGAAAGCTTTCCTGATTGGAAACTACCTTCTCTAGATTCATTCTCTGAGTCCTTAATCAAAAAACAAGACAAATTGATTCGAATGGGAGTCATCCAGACTTCCAAATATCAAGCTCTATTGGTTATTGAGTCCTCCAAAGCTCAAGCAAAGGGGAAATCAAAGAAGAAGGATCCCAAGGCAGCTGATTCGAATCCTAAACCAAATCAGCAAGCTTTTGAAGGGGCCTCTGGTTCTAAGAAGAAGAAATTTGAAAAGAAGTTATGTCCGTATCATGAAAAGGGATACCATCTTGAAGAAAATTGTATGAGGAATCAACTTGATGAGATGTCTGTTCTTCTCAAGCAGCACAACATTGCTCCTCCAAGACCAAAGAAACCTGATGAAGACGCACTGACAGAAGATGTTGAAAGGTGTCATGCTTTGAAAGAAACTCTCTCTCCATCCTCAACATACATTATAGATTCTGGAGCCTCCAACCACATGGTTGCCTCTAAAGAATCCTTCTCTACTCTTTCACTATCAAAGGGGCCTAATATTCACATGGGAGATTATTCCCATATTACAGTAGAAGGAATGGGTTCAGTCAGGGAGAAGCTTGGTGAGTTCAAGAATGTCTTATGTGTGCCCTCCCTTGCTGCTAACATGTTATATGTTTACCAGATGACACATACAAGTTCTCCCAAGAGGGTCACATTTGATTCAGACTCAGTTGAGATTATAGAAAAAGCCACTGGAAATCTTGTAGCGAAAGGTATTGCAAATCACTCTACCAAAGCTTATGAGTTTTCACATTTCTTTCCTGTTTCTCCTCCTATAGCTTTATTGTCTCATGCTAACAACACCAACAATATTTGGCATGAGAGATTTGGCCATCTCAATTTCAAATATCTAAAGCAGCTCCACAATGATAACATGGTTGAAGGTTTTCCCTCCATCCAAACTTTCGATGGAGTATGTGTTGGGTGCTTGGTAGGTAAGCCTTCCAGAAAAGAAGTATGATATTGGGAAGGCTCATAGAGTTGTCTCTACACTTGATTTGATACACAGTGATGTATCTAGACCTATGCCCACAAACTCCATAAATGGTTGCAGGTATTTTCTGACCTTTATTGATGATTGTTCTAGGTACTACTGGATCTACGTCATGAAGCTAAAATCATAAGTTTTTGAGACTTTTAAAAGTTTTAAAGCTATGGTTGAGAACGGCTTCAATAAGAAGATCAAGTTAATAAGATCCGATGGAGGAGGAGAATATGTCAAAAGAGATTTCCAGAATTTCTGTGAATCAGAGCGGATTCGAATGGAACACTCAGTTCCATACACACCACAACAAAATGGTGTGGCTGAGAGGAAGAATAGATCACTAAAAGAGATGGCAACATGCCTTATCCATGGAAAGAATCTACCTCCTTCTCTTTGGGCTGAAGCATTAAATTGTGCTTCATATTTGCATAATAGAGTGCCCCACAAGTCAGTGGTTGGGGTGAATCCATTCGAAGCACTGCATGGGTATAATCCCAATGTCTCTCATCTGAGAGTTTTTGGTTCCAAAGCTTGGGCCAGGATACCACTTGACAAGAGAAAGGCATTCCAAGCCCAAAGTAGCGAATTCATTCTGCTGGGATATGCATAGGATGCAAAAGCTTACAAACTGATGGAGGTTGCTACCAGAAGATGCTTCATTGAAAGAAGTGTCCAGTTTAAAGAAGTTTAGCTGCATGATACTCCTCCAGCATCACAGGAAGGTATAACCATTTATCCTCCTATTTTTGATGATGATGATGATGTGCTACAGGTTTCAGATTCAGATGAATAAGATCACAAACATCATGAACCTGTTATTGAGACTAAATCTAAAGAGATTCTAGATCCAGATCTAGTACCCATTGCAAATAATAATCCTAAACCCAGATGGGCTCAAAATCTTCTTGATACAGCTGGAAGTGGTGCTAGAGTTCCAGAAGACAAAAGAAGAACTAGGTCTCAGTATCAAAATGAGCATGCTGTACTATCTCTCACAGAATGGTGCAGCAAAGTTCCAGGTCGGTGCTACTTGATGATGGTGAAGGATCAACTACATGGACCATAGAATTAGAGATTTGATCATTCCCTACCTTCACCATCCAGCATAACCAAACATAGTCATCAGTTCAAAAGTACATCGAGAGGTCCATTGATGGACCATGCTGCTGCATAGAGCTGCAAATTTTTGCAGCAGTGTTTTTCTCAAGTTATTTTTCTAAAGAGGAAGCTTCTTTCTTCTAAATATAGCTTGCAAATTTTCTATTTTCCTGCTTATTTTTTAGGGGGGGGATTTCTCATGAGGTTTTCCCCTGTTTCCTCAGTTGTACTAAGCAACATTTTTTATTATCTTCTAGATTGTATTTGGGTGACCTATGGTCTTGTTACCAGGGCCCATAGTTGTCCAAGTTAGAATTNAAATGTCTATTAGATTAATTATTTCCTAACTTAGGAACCTTAAATTAATTAAATGAGTCCACTAGTGCAATTGGGTCCACATGGCCCAATGGGGCCACATGTACCATTATTGAAGTGTGGAGGACAATGCTATAGGTTAGCTGCCACTTACTGCATGTGCATGCATCAGTGGGGGTGCCTCCTAGACCAATACCTACATTTTAGGATCCACTGGGAGTCTCGGCACCAACCTACTTCAATTAGTTGGAGTTAGCAGTAGTTAGCCACAGTTAACCTTCAGTTACCTTCAGATGACTCACTATCAGTTAGCTAGCGCATGCTTTGCATGGATAATGCATGCATGCATGTGGAGGAGCGCTTTTGTTCACCTGCCACACTCAATTGCATTGAGTTAACTAGTTGTTACTGTTTGTTGGAGTTATTGGTCATCGGAGAGTTGATTTGATGGAATCCGATATTGATTGGGAGACCTTGAGTTAGAGATCAGTTAGATACAGTATTATCCACTTAGAGAATTCGAATCCATTCCTCATGCATTCGAATTCCACCTATTTGTAATATATTGTACACCGGATATTATTATGATGAATATATTGTAAATTCCTGAGCAATACTTGTTTGTTTCATGTGTGGTTTGTTTTGCTTAGTTTGTATGTTCATCCTCCATTCAATTGCTGCAACATTATCAGAATTCTCTACTTGAAGATCATATGGTATTCAAATTATAATATGTAGTTGATCAGTCCTTACCATGTAGCATTTCACTGGAATTTTGTTGCATCTCTCTGAAGGAAGAGAGCTTGCTTGACATAGCCCAAGGTTCTCTTCTTGAAACTAATTTCTTGTCCTCTTTATGTCAGATGGATTTCCAATCATCTTCCCAGCTTCCCCAATAACGCTTTGTGCCCAGTTGGAACTAGGATTGGGAGTAGGGACTAGATTTGGATCTGGATCACTGTGAACTTCGTATTCAATTTCATAAACTGGTTCAACTAAGTCTTCTGCTTTAGAGTCTGAAACATTGATGGAAACTTTATCATATGCAAAAGGAGTAGATATAATGTTTTTACCTCCCCTTTCAAATGGCAATTGAGAGTGCACTGGATCTGAATATGGCAGAAAGTGTGAGAATTCATATGCCTTGGAGGCATGGTTTGCATCACCATTCTCTATAATGTTCCCAGTAGAGATATCTGTGATCTCCACTAAGTCAGGACCAAATATCACTCGCTTTGGTGAGCCATTATGAGTCATGTGGTATACAGATAACATATTTGCAGCTAAGGAAGGAACATAAAGTACATCATTTATCTTTCCATGTTTCAACTTGATAGAACCCTTCCCTTCAACTCAAATTTGAGTGTCATCACCCATGTGAATGCTTGGATCATCAGTAGACTGTAATGAAGATAATGATTCTCTGGATGCAACCATGTGATTGGAAGCTCCTGAATCAATGAGGAAAGCTTGTATTTTTGAACAACTAGCCTTTAGTGCATGTCCTCTCTCATCTTGATCTTCAGTCTTTTCTCCATAGTCAACCTTCCTTGTGCCAGTTGGAAGAGTGATGTTATTTTTCTCTAGTAGAAGAGCCATTTGATCAATTGTTCTCCTCATAAAAGATCTTTCTGGACGAAAGCCCCTTTCACAGTACGAGCAAAGGGTCTTTTCTTTTCCCTTTTTCTTGTTTCTCCTCGAACTTGAGGACTCGTCTAACTGCTCCTTCTCCTTAGGAGGCTCACACTTTGTCTTCTTTTCCTTTTGCTTCCCTTTGACATTCTAAACTTTCAGTACTCCAACAAATAAGGCTTGATCTTTAAAGGATATGATGATTCCCATTTGAACAAGATTGTCATGCTCATTGATGAGAGACTCAATGAATGCATTGAGGGTCGGTATATTCCAATTCGGGATTGTGAGCTTCTCGGTATGAAAGGTGGACACAAAAATAGAGTAATCTGAGCCAAGTTTCGAAAGGATGTCAAGGATGAGTTGATCATCTTCCTTCTCAACTTCACACTGCTTCAATTGAAACACCAGGTACTTGAACTTGGTAAAGAAGTCATTCATGGTTTCAAAGTTTCCAGGATCT
Organism: Pseudotsuga menziesii; assembly: GCA_001517045.1. Lineage (NCBI taxonomy): Eukaryota > Viridiplantae > Streptophyta > Pinopsida > Pinales > Pinaceae > Pseudotsuga > Pseudotsuga menziesii. The sequence continues at coordinate 89,835 of LPNX010718795.1, read as the reverse complement.
AGAGATATAAGCTCATTCTCCAGCTGATAGATTCTCAAGTCATATTGCTTATCAAACAAAGTAGCAAGTTGGTCCCATATCTCCTTGGGAGTATTCAATCCAGTGATTTGGAAGAGAAGATCATTACAAATTGAAAAGCACAGAAAGCCATACACTTCATCAAGCTTATTCCAATATTTTTCTTTGTCTACAACATGATTTGTCTCTACCTCTGTGTCCATGGTGACTCTGTAGACTCCTTTGGAGCGCAACTGAATCTCAATGTCCTCCTTCCACTGATGGTAGTTGAAATGAGTGAGAAGGTTGCATGAAGAGGAGGCCATTATGCAGCTATAGCAAATGCAGTGAAGTGTTTGAGAAACCTGCAAATAAAAAAAAATAGACAAAGTAAGGTCGACAACCTGCACTTTTGTAGTTTTCTTCACACCTGGATTAGTTAATCAAGCAAGCTTAATCAACAAGGTTGGGCTTCCAGGAATTATGTGGTAAACTCTCCGCTTCTGGTGCAGAGCTGGAAGGAGAAATTTTGCTCAATTTTTTTGATCCAGCAGGAAATCTATAGAAGACGAATTGCCTTGTCCAGTTGAGGCTTTGATACCATATAAAATTGAGCTCACAGGAATCTATGGACCAAGAAAAAACTTACAAAAGATTCCACAAACAATTTACTCAGAAAAATGATATGAAATAGTGCAAAAATGAGTTGCAGTTGTATATTGATTTCATTAATAAAAAAGTAAATGGATAATTGTTACAATGCAATACGCTGGAATTAATAGCCATACAATTCGAATCCATGAGAGGAGATTTGATTTGACTAACTCAATCTAATTGCATGGATACTTGGACATGTCTAAATCACTATCGAAGCTTAACGACTATCTCCAATTGTCTAATTTAGTCTCTTAATCATTTATAATCAGTTAAACTAGTCTAACTGGTGTGGTAGGTGAGAAAAGGCTCCTTCCCACATGTATCCCTACAAATACTGGTGCTAACTGAATGCAACTGACTGTAACTGAATGTAACTGACTCATAACTAGGCTTGACTAGTAACCAACTGCCAACAACTGAAGGAGGTTGGTGTTGGCACTCCCGGTGTCTCCTAAATTGTAGGGATTGGTCTAGGAGGTGCCTAAACTGATGCATGAAAGTGCAGTAAGTGACAATTAGCCTCAATTAGTGTTCCCCGCACTCTTGTGACTGGTACATGTGTCCCAATTAGGCCAAGTGGACTAAATGGTACTAGTGACTTAATAATGACTAAAATGACTCCTAAGTTAGGCTATATTGACCAGTTTGGATAAGGGAGGATTATAATCCTAACATTTCCTCGATTTGGTAAGCAACCATTTTTGCATTTAGATTGTATGGGTGACCTTTGGTCTTAGTTGTCAGGGCCGAGTTTGTCAAAGTTAGGGTTTGTCAAAGTTAGGATTAAGGGGGGGTGTTAGGATTATTAATTAATCCCCTCTTGACCACCATAGTCTATTTGTCTTTTCCTAGCTTAGGAGGTCATTGCCACTTCACTAGTGCCATGGGGGACTCACCTAGGGGCCACCTAACACTCTATGTGCATATCTACATGAGTTTAGGAGATCTAGAGACCAATCCCTATAATTTAGGAACCCACTCTAAGTGCCACCAGTAGTTGACCGTAGTTGGTGTTCAGTTATGCTTTGATTCCCATCAATTAGTTCACTTGCAGTCACGCTAGCGCAAATTTGCATGATTTAAGGGAGGTTGGGATCCTTTACTCACCTAATTTAGTTAGTTAACTGATTGTGAACTGAATTAGTTGACCGGAGTTGCATTAGTGAGCTCTAGTGATGATTTTCCCACATCGAGTTAGCTCTGGAGTCAGTCCAGGTTGGTAGATTCAAATCCTATATGAGGCATTCAAATTATCCTATTTGTATCATGATTGTATTACATATTTAATACTGAATTAATGGATTTAATGTTATTCTTCCAATTTTGTCTCCATGTGTGTGCAATTTTTTCATGAACGATTGATCAATATTTACTAAATTATTCGTCTCTTCTGTAGCCTTCTTTCACAATTGATTTCATTCAGGCCTGGGGATCCTATGATTCACTAAAATAAACACTCAGGAGGTATCCCTCAAGGAAACACTCTGACACTCCATTGTACACCACGGTATGTCTATGTACCCTCTTATACACTGCTATATGTGATTGTAACCTCTAGTGTCATTGAGTATCCTAGATGCGCTACTACATCCAACAATCTACCGATGCACAATGACTTTGTATCCCTGTATGACTCCAAATTTGTCATATACTTGTCTATTGATCCATGGATGCATACATTCCCATGCTGACTGGTCCACATGGAATGTACTTAGCTAAATCCTTTGTAGCTAAACCTTGAGCCTTTAGTGGCTCCTCCAATAGAAGTGGCTCAAGATCTCCACACCGTAAAACAAGTGCATGGTCACAACTCTCTGTGTCCAAAATCTCCCCAAGTACTTGTAACTCTGTATGCTCCTCGTGTAGAATTTTCATGAGAGGCTCCTCCTTTGTAGTCTCAAGGTGTGGTGGCTTTCCCCTAAATAATTCACCCTCCTGTATACTAAATGTCTCCTCCTTACCACTATCCTCATCATTAGAATGTACCTCTATATAGTGGATCTTACCCTTGCACTTGCACTTGTGGTCTGAATCCCATGGTTCTTTATAGTCGTAGCACCTATAGGTTTCGCACCAATTTGGAAGTTTGATGGTGCAAAATTTATTGAATGGCGTGGTTGCATGGAATGCATCAGTATGCACCATATACTCCTTTATACAATTTGTAATATAATGATCTTCTCCTTCTGCTTTATTATCATGTGCATTGTTTTGACTAGTTTCCACAACCACTTAATGGTTGTAGATGATCAATACACTAGTATGTTTGTAACAATAATACATAAATCCTAGTGGTTGTCCCACTTGCTTGCATTGTAGTGCTAAAAGTGATTGTAAAATTCAGCTACCACTAGAATGGACTGAGCTAACCTTGACTAGAAATCTTCCAAACCAATTTTAGACCTGGGATTTTTTATGAAGAATGTCCATTGCGTGAATCTTGTGGTTGATATAGGTGACATCCTGCTCCAGCAATGATATCCTGACTATAGAATGGTCCCCAAACAATGGTGACAATTTAAATAGAAGTATGAAACTAATAGTTGTTTGCAACTCCTTTTGAATGACCGTAATGACTTCCTTGATGCCCGAAAAATGCTTATAGGTGACCACTAAAACAACGATGCCACTATAATGTCCTTAATCAATTAGCTTAGACAAATCATGATTTGTTACTGTGATAAAATGGCACTTGTTTCATTGGTGGATTTATATCAAACACTTAGTTTTCAATTCCAATGTCACCCTTAACTCACTGATGAGATGGTATGCAAAGTTCAATGTATTATAGAGGTTGTCGGCTTGTGTATTTTTCTAAACATTTCAATTGCACATGGTGCATTCCATACTTCCATTCAAGAACCAAAACTGATATGTATGTACATGAACAAAAAAATTGTGCTAACCTGAGATCTAGAATAAATGGTTAATATGCTTCCCATTGCTTCAATTCTTCAGCTCTTAATCTGTGTAACAATGTCCAACACTCTATCCAACACATAAAAAGGGATCTTAATACAAGAATCAATGCCCAAAATAAGAGATAATTCTCTGAGTTGAAGTCACAGACTAGGGATGAAGTTTAAATGTCCCAGTCACCTCCACACAACCTACTTAGCTCTCTCGGTCTCCATAATTGCAATACGAATGCCCAATACTTAGTTTGATTGCTTCTTCTAATTAACTCGGTCTTCCCAACTGAAGAATGTTTCCTCATCAAGCGAACAAGATGAATTCGGCCTCAAAAATTCGCCTTCCAACAGAGGTTATCCTTCATAATTGGAGCTCGACCTTTGCTAGTGGATTCACCTCGACCCTCCACAATTTGCCTTCGGCTCACAATAAGGAAGTCGATTGAGAACTCGTTCTTCTCTTAAACTGACCAAGGTAGGGTTGCTCATTGGCATGTTGTGACAAGGCTTGAAGTGTAGGCGACCCCTGAGATAGAGGCTCACCCTAGTGGGCTTCGGACGTCTCAACGCCTACTAAGTCACAAGTTATTGGTATATCTGGATTGCACATTGTTGGATATACTCTTGGGAGGTTGTTGTTCCCATGGTTAAAAAAAAATCAGTTTGTCTCTCTCCAATCTTAGCATTTTGTGGGGGCCATATATTTACAAGTCACTTTTTACACTATAACTAATATAATTTTAGTTAAGTTATATTGAAAAGATGTTTAGAATAAAATCAATAAAAAAACAATTTTTTAATGTGGCTAAAATTAAAAGTACTTTTAAGTACATAAATTGTTTTTCAATATAATATGATGAATGTACATTTTAATCTTAATTTACTCATAAAATAAAATATATTAGTTTTAAATTTTGAAATATATTAGGATATTCAAAATAGGTTTATAAAATCATCTATTTAAAATTTTGAATTTTAAACATAAATTCAATTTATATGAATAAATTATCATTTCTTTTAAAGTTTCATTATATTTAATATTTATTAAATATGTTGGATAATAGTTATATAAATATAGCCATATATTCATTAAAATTAAAATCTAATCATCTATTTACATAAATATTAACATTATTTAAATATAATAATTATTTATTTATATAAATATATACATTATTTTGTAAAATAAGATGTTTATAAAACATGTTGGTTAATCAATATATCCATATTGATATTATGTATCTATAGTTTAGAAAATCAAGTATTTGTTTTATATATTCATTTTAAAAACCTTAATTAAATAAAAAAATATTTGTCCATCAAATATAGAATAGACGGTATATGGATGTACTATTAAGACACTCCTTATGCAAAATCATTAGTTCAAAACTTTATAAATACTTACTTAAAAAAAAACTTTATATATCACATATCTTATATTAACCTCAATTAAATTATAATAAAAATAATAATACAAAACAAAACCACACTACCCACTCCCTAACTAAAAATCTCATGTCATTCACCTTTATTTATATTCCTCACTCCCCTGACCTATAATTCCACGGCTCACCATGTTACCCACACACCTCAGTACTCTTACCTATATCCCCCACCTATCATCTTTATCCCTTTCCTACCAAAAAAAATTACTATCTTATAGTGAAATCACTTCATTACCCCCACTTCTCCACCTCAACTTATCAAAACACCCACACATTCAACAAATGAAATTATATACTTATATCTTAACATTAAAAATGAATATATCTCTACAAAACAAACAAACATAGTGGATAAATCCAAATTCATCCAAAGTCCTAAGTTTAAATTAGCATCGGTTGTATACCATACATCACATGTGGCTTTTAGTTAAGTAGTACGTATCGATATTCCCACCTCATTATATTAAACTCACCACACAACAACGAATAAAATTATAAACCTTATATTAGCACATGGGTTTTGGTTGAATACTACGTATTATATAAAGATTTAAATAATAATAATTACATCATAAAATACTTTGAGAATAGAAAAATGCGGTGGAAGATGGCGACGGGAGAGCTAGGGTTCGTAGTCTTTCAGGTCGCAGAAAGGATTAACCAGGCAAAGGGAAGATGGCGCTGGTCTTCGCTCGCCCTCTTGGTTATGGCCGCTCCATAAACGGGTATCTATTTGGCGACCCTCTTTTGCTTCGGTTTTCTGTTTATAAGATTACTTGTCTGTGTTTGGGTTTCGTTTGGCGTCTTTTTTGGGTTTCACCTTTCTTCTGGTGTTTGTCTGATGATTGATGGAGTGCATGGTTCTTGTAATTGCCGGTTTTGTCTGGGGTTTGATGGTTTGCATGGTTTTTGTTTTGGCCGCTACCGGCGACTGGAGTCCCTCCTCATAATTGAGGACTAGTACCAACCAGTTAAAAATAAGTGGGAAGTTTTATCATTTTTTCATTTAGTCGGTATTGGTTTGGGTTTGCGACCGTCTGTCCTTGATTACATAGATTTTGTTTTCTGCCACCTTTTTCGTCGTTGTCTGGGTCATGATTCATCTTTTCCGGGTTTGAAGGACTTGGCTGTCCTTTTTCAGTGGTTTCTGTCCTTTCTTGAGACCGACAGTGATGTTTCTGTCACTCTGTGGTCGCCCTGTCCGAAAACCCTAGGGTTTGTTGAGGGTTTAACCACCCTTCTTCATTTTGGTTCATTAACTAGGGTTTCTCTCCCGGTTGTATTTTTTGTTCCCTGATTTGATTTTTGACTCTGGGGGTGTGGCTAGCCCGACTTATTGAGGATGTTTCCCTTCTTTTAACCCTTCTCTCTTTGATGATAGGGTTTTTCTTTCGGCTGTGTGTTTTTCCTGCTAATGTCCAGGCTTATGTTATGGGTTGGCTGTGATCTATGAGTATAGTCTTTTGGTGTCTTGATACTGTTAGCATTTGCGTGCTTGGATTGCCGTCCTATTCACGGCGTTTTCATCCCCTTTCTCCGTCTCGGTCTGGGGTTTATCCCTTGGCTTTCTTGCTTTAGGATTGGTTTGCTGCTTTGTTGTTAGGGTTTGCACCCTCTCCGGCTTCAAAAGATTAAAGGGGTAAATTGGTGTTGTTAGGGCTTGCTCTTGTCCCTTCCATTCTCCCTTCTTTGTTTTCTGTAAGGGTTTTCTTCGGCTTTATGTACCTCCTGCCTTTGTCCAGGCTCTAGTTATGGGTTGGTTTTGATCTTTGAGTAAAGACATTGGCTCTGTCTTGTGACTGTTAGTGACTGCGCGCTTGATTTGTCGTTTTTAACTTGCATTCATCCTCATTCTTAGTCTCGGTCTGGGGTTTTTCCCTTGGCTTTTTTGCCTTTCGGGTTTCACTGCTGTTGTGCCATTAGGGTTTGTGCCCCCATCGGCTTCTTATGACTTGAGGTTTCAGTTGCATTTTTTTAATCCAATCGCCCTTCGGTTATTGTCTCATTATTTGGTATCATTTCTATGGGATTTGTCGATTGTATCCTTGTTTGCTTGAGCATTGCAACAGGTATTTATGGGGTTTAATTGTCCCTATACTTTATTTGGAAGAGCCGGTTCTGAATCTGTGCCAGATTGTTATTGGAGGTTATTCTTATGGTTATTGGTATATAGCCCTTTATGATGCGTATTTGCCGGTGATTCGATATTATATGGTTTGCAAGTGTATGATAATGCATTTTATTTCTATGCTGGTAATTATTATGTTGCTCAATTTTATCAACATTGAGCCCTATTGAGTTTTTCCTGATTCTGGATAATATTTGGCTATATTTGGGGATCGATTGTCTTTCTATTTAATATGCTGGTAATGATAACTGAGGTATCTCTTTAAGGTTATCTGATATAGCCCTTTCTTTCTGATTGTTTAACCTGACCAAGATTGGATGTTGGATGGTCTGTTATTGGTGTGGTTTGACCTATTTGTGAGGTTCTTCTTTCTTCCTGATTGCTTATCCTGACAGAGGCACGATCTTGGATAGTCTGTTATTGGTGTGGTTTGTCCTTTTTGTGTATTGTCTTGACTTTCTGGGATCGACAGTCTTGATTCCTTATGTGGATTGAACCAATCTGTGATGGTTTTGATATTTGAGATTATCTTTAAGGATTTTTTATTCAGAGCCTTTTATTTAGTTTTCTTTCTGCTCGGGGTTTGATCTTCGTTGGTCTGCTATTGATTGAGGCTTGCTCTGTTTTTGTGGCCTAATTCTGGAAGTTTTCCTCTTTATTCAATGGTGGAGACCCATGATGGGTCTCCTGACCCAAGACTGGACCATGGTCCTGCTCGTTTTCAGAAACGTAGGAAAGCAAAGGCCTACAAAACCTTGGAAGGGAAACTCCGCTATGTGGTTGGTAGGGATATTTATATGGAAAGGGTGGAAGCTTTGAGTCGTCGTGCTCTAATTGGTAGGCTAGAATATGTTTCCATGGAGAAAAAAGACTGGGTTTCGTGGGCTTCTGAGTATTGGAAACCCTTTCTTTCCTATGTTCCAACTATCAGCTTGTTGGTTTGAGGCTGGATAGTTTTTGTCTTCTTAGAGGAATCACATGCCTCTGATGTTTTTAGCCGTTTATGGAGAGTGGGTAATGGCTCATTAGTACTAGATCGTTGGCATGTTAACTTTGATCCGGTGAGAGAAAGAGTGAAAAAACGCCATCTGTGGGCAATTCTCCCAAGGCTTCCTTTCCCCCTCTGGAACCGATCCCTTTTGGGAGGAGTAGGAAACACTATTGGTCGGTTTGTGGCGCTGGAGGATGATTTTATGAATTCCTATGATAAAAGGAAGGCAAAAATTCTTGTTGAACTTGATATCACTAAAGGCCTTCCAGCTGAAGTTGAGATTCTCTGTCATGAACGTTTGTTTATTCAACGTTTGGATTTTCAGGGCATTCCCTTTAGATGCAGTGTGTGTTGGGAGACTGGCCATTTGCGCCGTGACTGTCCTTCTTTCCGTTGTGGGACTGTTAAGCGCTCTCTTACCGATTCTTTTGTTAGCTACCCTATTTTTTCACCCCCCAAGGATTGTTCTACTCCGGTTCAATTTGTCTCCTCTTCTGGTCAGTTGAATAATGCTATTTCTTTATTCGGGGAAGTTTCAGACCTTGATCTGAACCTGATTGATTCAGTGATTAAAGGCAGAAAAGCCCCTTTGCCTACAGATGTTTCTCCCTCCTGAATTCCTCCAAGGGATCCTCCTATGGTTGATACTGTGTGTCAGGAGCCTTCCCCTGCAACTACTAATCTGTGCCTTCCCGCAGCTCCAATTCTCTCTGAAGATTCTTTCGCTGCCCCATCAAATATTGTTCCTTCTTCGATCCATCCGAATGACATTCCCCCCATTCCTCTGTTTTCTGAGGCCGACTTTCCCCCTCTTTGTTCTTCTGGTCAGAATATACCTAAGTCTTCTGGTTCGCCTACTCCTAGCCCGGCAGCCTCCCCTTCCTTTGTAGATCCCTCTTTGAAAAAATCTTTAAATATTTTTTCAGATAAGACGCCTCTTTCTCCTACAGTTCTCCCACTAGACTCAATTCGTTTTGAAAATGTTACTATAAGACGAAAGAAAAAATCAAAGCCCCCTCTTGATTCACCAGAATCAGTTCAGGCTCCCTTTACTCCTCTTTCTGAGAGATTAAAAGTAGCAGAGCGTTCACATTCTTCTCCTTCTCATTGGGTCCTTAGAGCTTCGACCCCTGACTCTTTGGTTTCCTAATGCGTATCCTCTCTATGAATGTTCGTGGCTTGGGGGGTTTAGCCAAGCAAAAAAGCCTCCGACATTTGCTGTTAACTATCTCTCCGGATGTTGTTCTTTTTCAAGAAACTATGACTAGTCCCTATCCTGCTTTATTTGATTTTTCCAAACTTTGCCCAGGCTGGGAGTTTTGTGCCCTTAGCTCCAACGGTCTTTCTGGAGGCATTCTTTCTAGTTGGAATCCGAAAATTATTAAATGCAAAGCTTTTCATACTGCAGCGGGTATTCTGCTAAATGCTTCGAGCCGGGGCTCCTCCCTCAATCTCTCAATTTTAAACTGCTATGGTCCCTACCTCAATTGGGATTCCTTCTAGAATGCAGTGGCATCAGGTGGTATTCTTTCTCTCCCTAATATTATATTAGCCGGAGATCTTAATCTGACTTTGAATGCCGTAGAAATCTGGGGATCCAAAGTGCATCCTGACCCTTTGGGTTCTTTTTTTTCTAAACTTTTATTTGACCATCATTTAGTGGATGTGGCTTCTTCCTGTGCTGGTCCCACATGGAGGAATGGAAGGAGCGGGGAAGATGGTATCTCAAAAAGATTGGATCGATTTTTAATATCAAAACAGCTTGTCAGTATACTTCAAAGGTATCGAGCTTGGGCTCACAGATGTGGAATTTCTGACCATTTCCCTGTGGTTTTGAATGGACTGATCTTCATAGACATTGTGCCTATCCCTTTAAGTTTAACCACTCTTGGTTAGACAATGAAGATTTTATTCAAATGGTTCGTTCTGAGTGGCCCCGTATTCTATCAAACCCATCTTTGGATGCTATGCAGGATCTTCATTTTAGACTTAGAACTCTAAAGGAAAAAGTCAAATCTTGGACTAAAGTAGAATCTTTAAAAATGAAAGGCAAATATGTTGCTTTAGAAAAGGAAATAAACTCTATTCTCCTTTCCTCTCATTCAGCAATTCTTCACCAAGAACAACAACATATACTGAGTTCTCTCAAAAAGGATCTACATAAGCTGATTGATCATGAAATTAATTCGGCCAGACTTCAAAGCAGAATTACTTGGGCCCAAAAAGGGGATGCTAATTCTAAGTTTTTTCATGCTGTGGCCACAGCTCGCAAAAATCATAATGAAATTTGGAGTCTTCAAGATGAAATGGGCAATTGGGTTTCAGATGATAAAAGTCTTAAAGACCTTGGTGTTCGTCACTTTAAGACCTTGTTTGAGGATGATCATTTGACTAATCTGGAAGCTCAACTCAAGGTTATCCGTCTCTTTCCTTCTTTTATCAGTCTAGAGAATATTTCAGCCTTTACTAGTCCTGTCACTATCTTGGAAGTTGAAAAGGATTTAAAACTCTTTAAAAAAAATAAAGCTCCTGGCCCGGATGGATGGCCGGTTGAGTTCTATTTGACCTTTTTTGATCTTATGGGCCCTATTCTTGTTGAGGTGGTGGAAGCTTCCAAAGTCTCAGGCAGAGTGTCTCCTACTCTCAATTCTACCTTCTTGACTCTCATTCCAAAGGTTGATTTTCCTGTCTCCTTTCTTGATTTCCGCCCCATTTCCCTGTGTAACCTCTGTTACAAGCTCATTTCTAAAGTTGCGGCTATGAGGCTCAAGCCCTTCCTTGATGAAGCTATTTCCCCTCAACCATTTGGTTTTTTAAAAAATCGTCAAAATCATTGAACCCATTGCCATTTCTCAAGAGGTCCTTCATACAGTCAAATCCAGAAAAAGGAGTGCTCTTATTCTTAAATTAGACTTATCTAAAGCCTTTGACAGAGTAAATTGGACTTTCATCCGTCTTCTTCTCATTCAGATTGGGATTCCCCTTGTTGGGGTTAACTGGATTTTGGGATGTGTTTCTTCAGCTAACTTTGCTGTGCTTGTTAATGGCTCTCCATCCTCCTTTTTTACTACCTCAAGGGGAATCAGGCAGGGCTGCCCTCTATCCCCCCTCTTGTTCATTCTGATCATTGAAGGGCTTAGCGTGTTGATTGAGGATGCAAAACGAAATGGAAAGATTAAAGGAATTAATATTTCATATCATCTTTCTCTCACTCATCTACTTTTTGTAGATGATGTGATTTTATTTGGCATGGGATCTTTCGAGGAATGGCTAGCCTTCAAAACCATACTTGATATTTTCTGTGAGGCTTCAGGTATGAGTATAAACGTGAGCAAATCAATTTTTCTTCATAATGATTTGAGTTTAGACATTCTCCATAGAATTACAGGCATTCTTCCCTTTAGAGTGGATGATCTTCAAAAAGTTTTTGGCTATCTTGGCTACTATCTAAAGCCTTCTGGTTATTTAATAAAGGACTGGCTTTGGCTGGTTTCTAAGTTTGAAAAGAAAATTTCTCATTGGACAAACAAATTCCTATCTATGGAAGGCAGACTTGTTCTCATTCGTTCTGTATTATCAAGCATGCCAGTTTATTGGATGGCGTTGGTTCTGATCCCATCCTCGATTTTAGACAAACTCAGAAAGATGATCTTTTCATTTCTATGGGGCTCTTCATCAAAGACTAAAAAGTTCCACCTTGTGGATTGGCATCTTTTGGCTCGGCCCACTTCTCATGGTGGCTGGGGCATTAAACATCTTCCTAGCTTTAGTCTTTCCTTGAGGATGAAAAGTTTTTGGTTAGCTTTAAACAGCAAGGGTATTTGGAATCTTCTCATTGCTGTTAAATATTTGAAAAATAAACCTATCCATATTTGGTTCAAGGAAAAGAACTTCTCTACTAGGAATGTCTCCATCATTTGGAGGGGTTTTATATCCACTATATCCTGGATTGGTAGAGGTATCATTTGGAAAGTAGGGAATGGAGAGTCCATCAGTTTAGGAGCAGATCCCTTTTATTGGTATGGGTTCTTCCTTCATTCTGCCAAGAGAATTAAGGGAATACTTAGAAGACTTTGGTATTAGCTCCCTTGCCCAAGCTCGTAACCAAACGTCTTTGGCCTCTGGTTATTGGTTCTCTTCTGAAGATCTTGACCTCTCTGGTGAATGGAAAATAGCTTGGGACAATTTTATTAGAGGACTGAAATATGGCTGCACTCGTCTCAATAACCAAATTGATTCTATTTCTTGGTCTCATAACAAGTATACAGGTCCTCTTTCTGCTGCTGAAGGATATAATTGCATAATTTCTGATATTTGTTCAGAGATAAATGATTCAGTTTTGAAAATTTTATGGACTCTGAATATTCCTCTGAAATTAAAATGCTTTATTTGGCTGATTCTTAGAGGAAAGATTTTAACATGGGATCAATTAAAAAGCAGAGGTTTTATGGGCCCCAGTAGATGTGTTCTTTGTGAAGATAATCTGGAAAACATTCACCATTTATTTTTCAGTTGCTCATTCTCTGCTAGTATCTTTAATGATTTTGCGGTCAAATTCAAATGCTCTTTCCCAGTTTTTAACTCTGTCCATTCCTTTTTGGATCATTGGTTCTCCTCTACAGCACGATCAGCTTCCTTCAGATTCATTCCGTTGTTCCTCCTCTGGGGAATCTGGCTTCTTCGGAATCATTGCTTATTTGACAACAAAAATCCATCCTTCTCAGCTCTGATTTCCAGGATTGAAGGATTGTGCATTTCTTACCCTGTGCCGGTCATTTCTCATAAATCCCGTAATCCTGGTCCTGCTCCTATAAGAAGCTATCTTTGTGGATATTTTGATGGAGCTGCTGTAGAAAAGATTGGAGGTGCAGGTTTTGTGATTTATATCAATGATTCTCTCTTTTTCAGTTTTTCTATGGGATGTGGAAGTAGCACGAATACTAGAGCGGAGTTATTGGCAATTTGGGCTCTTCTAAGAGTCAGTTTATTGATGGGAATTCCTCTGCAGTTGATTTATGGTGATTCCAAGCTTATCATTTCTTGGCTTAACAACATTTCAGCACTTGATGTTCCATCTCTGATGCATTGGTGTTCCAATATAAGATATATGATTCATTTGATCCCTCCGGTGAACATTAAACATACCTTTCGTGAGCATAATTCGCTGGCAGATGAACTTTCAAAAAAAGCTTTGCTTTTGGATATGGGCTTTGTTTCTTTTACAGAGACATTGGATGGATTGGTTATTAGCCAAGGCAGTTTTGATCTATTTTAGTTGTAGCTGATTCTTTAGTATTCAGCATATGATTCAGCAGTTGAGGTTGTTTCTCTTAATTTTCTGTTAAGAGTCCATTCTGCCGGCCTGTTTTTGTTCTGAAATGTCTGTTTAAAGTTCACTTCAGATTATTATCAGTATTCTGACCTGATTTATTCAGGGATGATGAGGAAAGTTTGCTATGATCAGACTTTTTTTCTCTTGTTGCTCTACATATGTCATTTTTTCATGCTGAGATGGACTTGTAAATCAGTCATCATATTGATATGTAAATGATGTCTTTTGATTCAATTGAATAACAAAGACTCGTATTTTTTCTTCTGAAAAAAAATATATTTAAATAAAGTCATATGCCTTGCTACATATTATATGCCTTAATAAATATTATATAAACCCCACACATCAACAAATAAATTTATAAGCCTAGCACATGGGTTTTTGTTGAATACTATGTATTATATTGAGATTTAAATATAATTATATGCCTTAACTAAGTATTATATAAGGATTTAAATAAAAATTCATTCCTTATATTATGTATCATATGTATCTTATTATATGAAGATTTTAAAAAAAAATCCTTATACTACGTATTTTATTATAAAAAGATTTTGAGTTATATATTATATAAGGATTTTAAATTATATATATTAAAAAATATTTATTTGATTTAAAAAATTATATATTACATTAAAATATATTTATATGATTTTGAAAATTATATATGTTGTATTGAAAAATATTTTATAATTTTAAAAATTATATTTTATATATTACAAGCTATTTTTTATTAGAGATTTTTTTGTGTATTTGTAATTATTTAAAAATATATATTATATATTGAAAATAATTACAAGTTTTGATTTTTAATAGAGTATTTATTTGTTTGTATTTGTAATTTATTTGATATTGTACTATGAATAGTATTTTTTTAAGTATATTAAAAGTATTTTAGTTAAGAATTCAATAGCAAGGTATTATTATATTACGTCCATTCATATTGTAAGTTTGAATACTCTTAAAAGATTAAAAAATATATTGCTATTAAGGGGTCAAGGGGTTTTTTTAATTTGACATAGTGATATAAATATTGGGGATTATTTTATTTGGGTGGGTCGAGGAATAACATTCAAATTGTGGGATATATATATTCTTCATATATTTGGAGGTCGTTCACATAGACATGTTGAATGCCTTCATGGTTGAATGCAAACATGTCCCTCCATTACAAGAAAAATGGCATTTCAGTCTCACATAAAATTGATGTATATTAAAATAGTTAATTTAAAATAATATTTTTATAATCTTATAATTATGTCGATAATTTTTTTATTATTTTTATTTTATAGCTTTTAAACTTTATATATATAGTATATGAAAACATTTTATACTACAATATTTAGTTTCAAATATTTTTTCTATAATATTATTATTATGCCTATGATTTTTTTTGGTTAAATAGCTTTTAAATGAAAATATTCATACCATACGTTAATCATATTATAATATTATTGATTGAAATCTCAATTCCAATTGAAATCTAACTCCATAAATCCATCTTAAAAAATACCAAAGAATTCGATTATATCATTGGATCATATACATAAAAAATTGAGGATTTTTGTCTTAGTTTCATACATAAACATCTTCCCAATTAAATAAAATTACAAATATCCCAAAATCGATAACCTCTTAGATAACCAATGTTAAATTTATATTGGAATGTAATTTAATTTAGTTTAATGATTTAAATTGGAAATGAAGAGAATCTGTTCTAATTTTCTACTAATTTTGATCTTGTATAGATATAGAAATGAGATTCATTTGTTGTGGATGAATCTGTGTCCACTACACTTGGAATACTTTAAGCATAAGTTGATATATGCACATAATTTATCCAAACAATAAGAGTGTTATTTTACCATATTTTACTATGCATGTATTAAAAATCACATACAAATAGCTTTAAAAAAAATAGAAAACATTTATTAAGATTATTAAAAATATTTTCTGGAGTTTAATTTATTAAGATTATAGAAAGCATGAGCTCTCTATGGCTATACTTGTAGTTATATGATATAAAATTGGTAGATTAGCATGTTTTGGTGTGAAACATGTGCAATTCTCATATTTTCTAAGCATTGCACTAACTATTGGACTATTAGTATTTTACATTCTTTGTCACATTAATCTCTTGACTGGGTTTCCGTTTACGTGTTTTTCCTTCTCCATTACTATTTTGTTGGATCTTCCACTATCCAATGCTACAAATGAATCAGCTGCCCTTGCAATCCTATTGGGATCATTACAAGTATTATACTATATTTTATTTATCATCTTGTTTTCTTATACTAAGATGCGTCGAGGCTCTTGTTGTTACAACTTTACAATATAATATAAATGTGGTGTTAAAAATGGGTTGATAAAATGAATACCTACAATATCTGGTGAAACTAGGCGTTTTCTTAATTGGAAAGGTGTATTGTGAGGGGGATTCAACAATACATTTTAAGAAGTATTTTCCAATATTTAGTGAAATTAGGGATATTCTTTAATATCCTATGAACAGACGTGCTATGTAACAAGTTCACTGAGTGAACCTCCCATGATTTTAGCACATTTATATTATATTTAAAAGTAATTTATGAGTACTCTTCTCATTATGAGTACTTTACTTACAACATTGTTATGGTTAACTATGGGTTTTCATTCACTATTTAGAATTTGACAAATAAACACCTTTTACTCAACGAATGTCGCTTCAATCATTATGGATGATGTAATTCTCTAGAATATGGTTAGTTCCTTTAAAGTTGATTTTGATAGTACATTTTTTGTTTTGAGGCTTATTTTTTACCTCTAAATTTCCCTAATGTGGAAACATTCAATAACACATAAAAATAGAGAAATAATGTTGGCATCTTTATTATCAATAATAGATGGTAGACACCACAATAATTATGGTTGCTATAACAACTACCAAAATACTCTCAACAATAACTTGGAAGTGATGTCAAACCAAACAATGAAGCTTAACTGAAGAACCTAAATGGATCCTTCACCTTGTCTAACTAAGGTGGATATGTTGCACCACCGAAACCACACCAACAATGGAAGGGTTTTTCCAAACCCTAATGAAAACTCTAGGATCACCCCCAGACGGTCACAAGAATTCAATGTCAAATCAAGATATCCCTCAACGAGGCTTTGCCCCTCTTTTAAATTTTCTTTGGACTCCAATACCATTGGAAATACCATGGAACACTCAATACCATCCATAATGTTATTAGTTACTTTTCTAGAGATAAACAATACCATGGTCAATACCATGGAACACCCAATACCATCCATCATGCTATTAGTTACTTTTATAGAGATAAACAACATTTCTAGGCTAAGTGACATTGATACTAACTCCCTTTCTTCGTTAACTATAGCCTCAGAAGCTATCCCAACTTCAAAACATGTAACCCTAAAATTAGGGACATTACAGTCGACCATGCCCATAACTCAAACCATAAAATTTGCATTGAAGACTCCAAGCTAATCGAAAGAGAAAATCATTATAAAAGAAGGAAAATCCATGAAGCCATTACGATTGAAAAGATTCCCAGTAATTTGAATAGAGATGGCAACCTAAAACTAGGTGAATGTGGTGGTTGGTCATCCACCTTCTCCTTAATAATAATAATAATAATAATAATAATTAATAATAATAAAAAAATATATTATATATATATATATATATATATATAACATTATGAAATCAAATATTTTAAATCCTAATACAAATAATAATATAAAAACTAACATTATTTTAAATCCTAATACAAATAATAATATAAAAACATTAGTTTACATTCTAATAAAATGCATTTACAAAGAAACATTTTAAATAAAAATTAATATTAATTCAAACATCAATAAACCTAAAGACGATAATAATAATATTAATTCAATTATTAAAAATAAAAAGTTAATCAATTTAATAAAAAAACAGTAATATCATTATAAATGACGGCCTCAAAGAATTAATGATAATATCTTTAAATTTATATTTAATATCGCTATTCTTGAGTCTTTCTCCACGAGATAATTTTCTCCTGAAGATGAGCCCATTTAGATGGCTCACAACATCAAGATAAGAAATCCTCACAACGTAATTTCTATTGGCGAAAGATACTACAACCATATATTGTCATACATTTGTCATCATTATCATTAAACTTTTAGAATAAAAGGATATATAAAAAATAAAATGGTAACTATGTTATTGATTCTTGTAGTACCCATAACTTCATTAATTGTAAACTAGTCAAACATATCGATTGTTTTGTATATCCAACTAATTGATTCTGGTCTGTTGATTTCTTCAGACTTGTTGGGAATACCTTGAGTACCCATTTGGAAACTGATTTTTCTTTTTTACACTCTGGGGTTTGCTGCATAGGCCGGGTTCTTGTTCTGTTAGACTTTCGTTTGGGTTTACCTGCTAAACTGGTCATTAAAAAGGGTAATAGTGATTTCTTTCAGCCACTGGATTATTTCGGAATTCCCTTTAGATGTTTTAGATGTCATGGGTTTGGACATCTAGCAAATGAATGCTCTCTCCCATTTACTAAACATTCTTCTTCCAAAGTTTGGAGAGTCAAAAAAGGTGGGATTCAGTCTACTGCAAAGGCTGGAATGTCTGTGGAGGCGAATTTGGACATGCATTCTGTTTCCTTAGAATCTGAACCTTTAGCCAAACTTAAATCGTTAAGCATTTCCAATTCTATGGACGATCTTGATAACATTCCATTTCTGAACCTTTCCTCTAAGGCCTTATCTCCTACTGTTCCGAATTTTTCATTGAAGGATCTGGGTTTTGTATCTCCTTGTAAGGCCTCTCCATTTGTTAGCAAGGGTTATTATCTTCGCTCGTGCTCGAAATCTGTTCAGGAGATTTCTCGGCCTGTCAAGGATAAACCTGGGAATCATGAAGTAGATAAGGGTCTGATTGGAGATAAAAATGAATTACATCCTGTGATGAGAGGTGTTGGGGCGCTTAGAGCATCTGCCCTTAACAAGGTTTCCATATGATTCTCATGACCTTAAATGTTAGGGGTTTGGCTAGTCTACCCAAGAAACTGGCGGTAATTAGACTTATCGATCAACATGCAGTTGATGTTATTTTTATTCAAGAAACTATGATTGAGGGGTGTGTACTGGTTCAAGATTTGGAACTTTTGATTCATGGATGGCAGTTCATTTCGGTGGATGCTAAGGGCAGATCGGGTGGACTTATTTTGGGTTGGAAATCTTGTAATTTTCTTTTTCATAATGCATGGGCTATGAAAGCAAGGTTGTGTGTTGTTTTATTTTCATATGATTTACAAAAGGAAATATCCTTTGTTAATCTTTATGCGCCCTATCTGGACAGGGCAACTTTCTGGAATAACTTGATCAAGATGGACTGTTTCTTGACTCCTTATTTAGGTTTTGGGGGAGATCTTAATTTTTCCTTGGGTCTTTCTGAAATTTGGGGGGTTAATGCTCAAGTAGATCCTTTAACTAATTTTTTTCACAATATGTTGGAGAGATTGGGGATTGTTGACATCAATCCTTTGGTTGTTATTCCTACCTGGAGTAATCGTAGAGTTGGTTCTGAGGGTATATGTAAAAGGTTGGATCGTCTCTTAGTCTCGGCTGATTTCCTAGATTGTGATTTCCTTCTTAAACAATGGATTGGGTGTGGAGGTGTTTCTGATCATCAACCTGTCTTCCTGCAAATTTCTTCTCAGTCTCCTAAGGCCCATAGTCCTTTCAAGTTTAATGCAGGATGGCTGGATCATATTGACTTGGTTGAAGCTTTAAAAGATTCTTGGGTTCCCTTTGATGCTCGGTCTGCTTTATCTCCTGATGCATAATTTAATGAGAATCTTAAACGGATTAAAGCATTTTCTATTAAGTGGTCACTGAATAAAAAAGCTCAGAACATTAAATATTTGGTTGATATTGAATTTGAGTTGAAAAGATTTCATGATAGGCATATTTTTGGTATTACATCAGTGGTTGATAAAGATTTATTGATTGAGATTGAATCTCGCAAGAGTGCTATTCTTCTCTTTCGAGAAAAGGAGGCTCGCCATAAAATTAGGGCGTTATGGTTGAGTTGTGGTGATGATAATACTCCTTTCTTTCACAAATTTGCTGCTCATAGGAAATGTCGCAATTCTATTTGGAAACTTTATGATGACTCTAGAAATCTTGTGGAAGGATCTGAGGCTATAGCTGAGGCTAGGATTCAGCATTTTGAAAGCCTTTTTAAAGAAGAAGCTGGCCTTCATCTTCCAGATATTGTTCATAGTGCTGGTCATTTTCCATCTTCTGTTTCAAAGGATGAAAATGCTGAGCTTATGCAGGCTATTACTCTTAAAGATATCAAGCATATTTGATCCATCAGCAAAAATGATAAGAGTCCTAGACCTAATGGTATTCCTATTGAGGTGTATAGATGCCTGTTTGATGTTCTGGGTGATGACCTTCTAAGAGTCATTGAATTGTCCCGGATAAGTGGAAAGATCCCAGGTGTTTTTAATTCTACCTTTCTTGCTCTTATCCCTAAGATTGATAGTCCTTTATCTTTTGAGGATTTTAGGCCTATATCTCTGTGTAATTTTGTATACAAAATTATTGGTAAGATTATCTCGATCAGAATCAGAAAGGTATTGGGTAGATGTATTTCTGGTGAACAGTTTGGATTTCTGCCGGGAAGGCAGATACACGATGCTGTAGGTGTCATTCAGGAAGGTATGCATTCTATGCATGTTAAATCCTTAAAAGCTGTTATGATTAAGATCGATCTATCTAAAGCCTATGATCGAGTCAGCTGGGTCTATCTTCGGGTTATTCTTGCAAAAATGGGTTTCGCAGGAAACTTTATTGCGTGGGTTATGAGCAGTTTATCTTCTGTTTCTTTCTCTCTGCTCATCAATGGTGTTGCTACCAATTTTTTAAAATTTGGTAGGGGACTCAGACAAGGGTGTCCTTTGGCACCACTTCTGTTTCTTATTGTGGTTGAAGGTCTTGGGAGGGCTATTCTTCATGCTAAACTATGTGAGACTTATCATGGTTTATCTTTTGGTAATAATACAGTATTAACTCATGTACTCTTTGTGGATGACATTGTCATGGTTAATGATGGTTCTGAACAATCCCTCTCTACTCTCTATGAGATTTAATGCATTTTTGCAAGGCATCTGGGATGCAAATAAATGATAATAAATCTTCTTTATACTTCTCCTGTATGGAAGATTCTGAAGTTATTACATTACAGAATATCTTCAGTTTTCCTGTTGATAGAATTGAACATGGCATGAAGTACCTTGGTTTTCATCTTAAACCATGCAGATACCTTATTAGGGATTGGGATTGGCTGATTATTAAAGTTGAACAAAGGATTCAGAATTGGAGCTTCCATTGGTTGTCCAAAGGAGGAAAGCTGATTTTGATTAAAGCTGTTTTAGAGGCCATTCCAGTCTATTGGATGCATTTCTGGGTACCTATGGGTGTAATAGACAAAATCAGAAAGCTTTGTTTTAATTTTCTTTGGGCTGGTAAACAAAACTCTTCTGGTTTACCATGGATATCATGGAAGTTTCTTGCTATGCCTAAATCTTTGGGTGGATGGGGACTTAAAGTCCCTATTTTATTTGCCAAGGAACTTGCAGCAAAAAATGTCTGGAATATCATTCATGGTTCGGGTTTATGGGTTAAGATAGCAATTCAGAAATATATTTATCCAATGAATATTCTGGATTGGATAAGATCGACTGTTAAAAAGAAAAAGAACATTTCTATTTGCTGGAAAGCTGTTCTTTGGGCTTTCGATCTCATTGGAAATTTTCTGGTCTGGAAGATTGGTACTGGCAATACTGTCCGTATTGGTTTAGATCCATGGTCTGGCTGTAAATGGAGACATGTTCTTCCTATTCCTATGTTAGAAAGATTACATTTGGCTGGTTTTCAATTTCTTTCTGATATTGGAATTCATGGTATGTCTGTTTTGATGTCTCAAAAATGGTTATCTGCAGAATCCATTGGATTTATTGACCCTCTTGAGATTGCTGCTTGGAATGGATATATTGCCATTCTCAAGTCTAGCCATGTTAGACTTTCTGCTGCAGTTGATTGTCTTATCTGGAATTTATCTAAAACAGGCAAGTATTCTCTTAAAGAGGGTTATGCTGAGCTTATTAATAGAGAAGTGGAATCGGTCTGGTGGTGGAAGGTCATACGGAAGATGAAGTGTCCTCTAAAAACAAAAAAATTTAGTTGGTTTCTTCTTTCTGGTAAAGCATTGACCTGGGATGTTCTCTGCTTGAGGGGTAGAGAAGGTCCTGGAAGGTGCTTTTTATGCAAACAGAGCTGTGAATCCAATTTTCATATTGCAGTAGATTGCCATTTTACTCAATCTGTTTGGTCAATTATTGAGGATCATTTGAAAATTAATAATCTATGGAATGGAGATTCCATGTCTGCTTGTCTTCAAAACTGGTGTTTTCTATCAGAAGTGGCACTTATCAAATCCCTACCTATCATTGTACTTTGGTTTATATGGAAAGCAAGAAATAGATCATGTTTTGAGGATCTTGTCACAACTCCTGCACAGGTAACAAGCTATAGCTTGGGTTTGTTGAATAATTTACCACAATCCTTATCTGTGGTCTCTATCAGATCAATCTTTGTGGAAGAAATTGATAAAACTTATGCATGGGGTTACTTTGATGGATCTGCAGCTGGGGACCCAATGATTTGTGGGGCTGGAGGTATTTTGTTCATATCTGATAGTCATTATGTTTCTTTCAAAGCAGGTTTATGCTTGGGTACTAATAATTATACAGAATTCTGTGCACTTAAGCTTCTCCTTAGGCTGTCTCGGAAGCATAATTTGGATAAAATTCAAGTTTTTGGGGATTCCCAGTTAGTTATCAATTGGGCATCTGGTAAGTACTGATTATTAAATATTGAACTAGCCATGATTCTTCAAGATATTCACTGTTTAGTTGACATTCTTGATTATGTGTCTTTCAAACACATTTATAGGGAACGAAATTTCAAACCAGATACTTTGGCTAAAGCAGGTGGCAGTATTCTTGAAGGATTTTGGTGTACATATGAACAGAGAGGGGCAGAAAATGTGGAAACTTTTCAGGTTTTCTAATATGTTCTGTGAGTTGTTCTGATTTGCATTTTGTATGACTGTTACTTGATGATGGTTACATGCATTTTGTGTTTATCTGTCAGATTCTTATGAATACTTTGCTGGTTATTTTTGGCGATATATATGCTCGGGCATTTCTGGATTTTTGGTTCCACCCTTGATATATGATGCTCTGGCTAAAATTAATATGCTTCATCTTGCTACTGGTGATTTCAAGCAAACATTCTAAGAGCATAACATGCGGGTTGATGGCCTCTCTGTTTTGGTGCTGAATGGATATGAACTTTCTTCATTGGATGGCCTGGGAATGGCCAATTTATTAGCTGCTTATTTTTTGTTCAACTTTTGATTTTTTCATACTTTTTGAGACTACTTCAGCCAGCTAGTTTTGCTCTGGTCTGTTTTTTGCTTGTGATCACCTTCAATTCACAGTTTATCTGACCTGAGTGATCAGGAATGATGAAAAAAGTCTGCTATGATCAGACTTATTTTTGTTGTATGGCTGTTCACATATGATTTCTTTTCTGCTGAAAAGTATTGGTAAACATTTTGATATGATAATGGTTATTGTGCTCTTCCTGAGGCAAGTATCAGTATGTAATGACAACTTCATAGTTAGTTTTTTGTATAATGGACCTTGAGGGCTATCTGTTGAATGTGAATAAAATATTTACGAATTTTTTCTTTGGAAAAAAAAAAATATCCAACACCATAATTTCAAGTAATGATTGTGGATGAAGGTAATATAAATTATTCAGAAAGTGTCATAATATTAAGCTTATTATGGGGGAGTACTTATTAGATAGTCCAATGATTGTTATCCAAATGGGTGGTATTAATGTTGTATGGGGGTCCAATGGATACAATCATTAAGAACAGTGGATCTTAGTGTATTCTAGGAAACCCTCTAAAGGATAAGCTCTAACCAAAGTTTTAAAACTCATACTCAAAATTGGTATCGACCGAGGGTCAACTTGGACTCAAAATTGGACTAGAATTGGTCAAGGGTCAACTTGGACTCAAACTCAGACTCAGCCATGACTTGGATATGTTTGAACTTAATGGCTTGGTTTACTAAAAAAATTATGGAAAAAAAAATATTTTAAAAATTCCAAACAATTATAGACAAAATATGTGAAGTTTGTTCATGTATATACTATGTAAGGGTGAGTTTGTCAAAATGGAACCGAGTGCAATACATATGTGAAACAAAATTCATAATCAATAAAGTTGCAAATTTCCTCTAGAATCCAAAACACAACGTGCTACAAGCCTATAAAGCACTTTCCTACTACATATTATTGATTTAATTGTTAAACCTACCACCACAATTGGAAATGGGATCCTTGACATGGGTTATAGGATCATCCACTGGCATGTATGTTTTTAATAGGTTTGTTTTTTGTAGGTGGCATGTAGTCGAAGAGTAGGGTGACATTTGGCATCTTTTGATGGTTTAGTGGACTTGTCTTCAATTTGGTGTAGTTCAATTAACTAGAATTTTGAAAACTGCTAACTTTGTTGAGTTATGGATGGGATGTTAATTTCATTTTCATCATATGAGGTTCGATGAGGTTGGAATCCCTCTAAAATATTCTGAAACAATTGATGATAATATAAAAAAATTAAGTAAAAGGATAGAAAGGAAAATATAAAGAAATGAAAACTTTTACTTTAAAAATTTTAAATTGTCATTCTAGGTTAGGTTATGTCACTTCCAAACAAGTTTTATATTGCCTCAAATATTGCTATAATATATAAGAATCATACAAAGCATGATGAGTTGATAATCAAGTAGGTTTAGACTATTAGGGTTTAATTCTAGATCAACTTCAAGAAAATAATTGAATTTTAGTGTCATCTGACCAACCTATCCGGTCCCACACTGACTTAGTTGAGTTGGTATGAACTTGATCTATTTGATTGGTCTGGTACTAAATTGGTCAAGTCATACCTTGACCTGTTTGGTTCGGTATCAAACTGGTCACTCAAACTTTTTCAAAAGTCGACTCAACTCAGTTCGGGGTCAACTCGGTCAACTTGACTAAGTCCAAGTTCGAGTCAACCACTTGACTAAGTCTAAGTTCGAGTCAACCGAGTTTTAAAACACTAGCTCTAACAACATGAAAAATATGCTAAAAAGGGACATCATGGAGTATACATAATTGTTCTCACTAGATGTTCAAGCATGTATTCCCTCTATTCCAATGGATGTCCAACAAGTTATTGACAATCATTCCAAGGTAGTTGGAGAGATGTCGAAGTTCTTTCACCGACTTGATGTCATGACCATGCTATTCACTTGCAATCAAGAAGTGTTCCAACTAACATCAGACCCTACAAGTACCCATATGCATAAAAAGAGTGAGATTGAAAACATGGTTCAAGAAATGTTAGATGCAAGCATCATTTAGCCTAGCTAAAGTTCTTTATTTGCAACAATGGTAAAGGTTCGCAAAAATGAAGGATCGTGGCATATGTGTGTTGGTTGTGGAGCTTGATCTTCCAGATTCAAAGATGTTATATAGTTGTATTTGTACCCCAGGTTTATTGTACACTCGTTCCCCAACCTTGGGGTTCGGGGGCGAATCCCTCGAGAAATTTTTTTGGGATGTTTGTTGACCAACAGTTTTGCAAACCCATGGTATTGGGTTAACCGTAGTATTTTCGCATGGTATTTCCCCTATAAAAGAATAGCATTGTAATACGGCTGTGTATGGTATGGTATGGTATGGTATGGTATTGTAAAGAATCTATGTGATTGTGTGAGAGAGACTATGAGAGTGTGAAGAGGAAGTGCAACAGAGTTGTTACAAGTTGTATCCTTTCATCTTTCTGGACGCTAATAAAAGGACTGGCAATTTTTGTGTGGATGTAGCCCATCTCTTGGGTGAACCACGTTATATTCACATCTCTCTGTAATGTGTTAAATGTGTTTTTGCATCTTGTTTAATGATTTAACTGTATATATGTTATTGCTTTACGGTCTTGTTTCTAACAATGTGTCCATATTTTAGAGAGATCAATAAGATGACCATTAAATATATGTTTGTTATTCCTATCATTGATGAAGTATTAGATGAATTACATGGAGCAATTTTCTTTACCAAGTTGGATCTTTGTTCTAGATATTGTCAAATCAAAATAAGGAAAGAAGACATTCTAAAAATAGCCTTCATAACACATGAAGGTCATTATGAATTTTTGGCGATGCCATTTGGCCTTACCAATGCACCTTCCACATTTCAATTCCTGAAGAATTCTTTTTTCAAACATGTCCTCAAAAAAATTGTGTTAGTATTTTTTTATGATATACTAATGTATACCAAATATTGGAAAGAGTGTGTACAACATGTTGACAAGGTCTTAAGACTATTGGAAGAGAACCAACTATATGCCAAGCCTTTTGAGTGTGCTTTTGGGGTTCATGAAATGGAATATTTGGGTCATATTGTATCTAATGAAGGTGTCAAAGTGGACCCTAACAAAATTATGGCTATCATCGAATGGTTGATTCCTAGAACCTTGGGGAATGTTAAAGGATTATTAGGATCGACAATATACTATCGTAAGTTCAAGAAGAATCATGGTCAAATAGAAACACCTCTAACTGTGGTTATTGAAAAAGGAGGAATTCTATTGGACTTAAAAATAAACCAAATATTTTAAAAACTTAAAATGGCTATTTGTACAAATCCTATATTATCCACGTTTGACTTCATGAATACATTTATTGTGGAATGTGATATCCCACGACATAACAATAGTGCAATTATAATTCCAGAAGGAAGGCCTTCCCATGTGTCAAGTAGGTTTCAGAATCAATCAGTTTGTGCTACCAAATCTTTGTCCTTATCCTACTACGTCGTGTTGGATGATGGGGGATTCCTTAATGCCCTTCTTCCAGTAGATCACTTCCCATCAATTTCAACTCATTTATTATGGTATAGTTATCTAGAGTTCTTTTAGTACCTTCGAAATTGAAGTCAGTAGTTGTAGGTTTCCTCACTATTGAAAGTGGGAATACATCAATGTCCCTCAATTGTTAGAGACTACAAGTTTTCGATGTCAACTCATCTATTCACACTTATTAGATTGTACTAGGTACATTGTTGCTCATTATCATTATCGATGAATTGGGTTACATTTGTTAATGACATACATCAACTACCAGTAATCAAACAATGTCTTATTGTGTTTGACTTAAGGACATGTATTCACATGGTTTAGAATCGTACCAATAATGGTTTGGTCATCAGGTCCATTATAGAATCACATATTTTTTCTATGAATCGAATTGTGTTGGATTGTCATTTACTCATTTTATGGCACCAATTATTATGGATATTGATCTGTACAATACTTGTTTACATATATCTTCATTTGATTATGAGACAGATCCACCATTTATTATTTTGTGGCTATGATATCTTTTGACATGGATCCACAATGTATTAATTTCCATGACCATGATCACTACTTATATATCACATGAATTCGTAGTGTACTTGATTAGGAGGTCATTCTCCTTGATATTCTTGAGCATGAGGTAGGGCATGGGTATGCCTACCTCAGGAAGAGAAAGTTATGAATTTTTATGTTGTAGGTTACTACCTATGGTTTGTTTTTTCCTACTTCTTATAGGTCTACAATGCACTTATGAATATTTATAATGTATTTCGACCTTCATTTTTCCTTTTAACCTCAAACATTAGGGGCATATGTTATAGCATATTTTTCCACATCATTTGCAAGATGTGTAGAAAATATTTGGCATTGATGTCAAAGGAGTTCAGTAATGACAAAGGAATAACCAAAGACATGATGGCAGGGGAAACTCAATGTAAGGTAAAGGAATAAATAAGGAAGCGATGACATGGCATGCATAATGATGTGGCATATGTGATGAGACTGGAAAGACACATGAGGTGCTATCATGAAGTCATTGTTGCAATCTAACATCATTATGTTTAAATTGAGAAGGACTATTTATGCATATCTCTATGTAAATGAATAATTGACTCCTTGTGTGTCTAAATCATGAACAGATTGATAATTTAAATACCTATACAAATGAATCCGCAAAGATAATGTGTAGATCCAGCAAGGGGATCAGGTAAGAAGAATTCAAATTGAGATTGATTGATTAATCCTGTGATCAATCAACATAGATTTGTGGACTTGCAGTCAACTTTTTTAGTAGAAGTTGTACGGCTAAGATCGTATCAAAAATAGATCAACGGTAGGGAAAGAATCTGCAAAGTAAATGTGCGTGGAAGATAACATTCCAGAGTGCCAAAGTGAAGTTGCATATTTAGTAGAGGTTGGACGGCTAATATCGTATCAAGAAAATAGGTCGACGACAGGGAAAGAATTTGCAAAGTAAATGTGTGTGGAAGATAAAATACTGGAGCGCCAAAGTTAAATTTTGTGTTTGATAACTTATCAATGAATGAGGAGGATTCTGCAAACCGATCAATGGTTCATAGGAGTTGTGGAAAGATATTTACGGAATCCCATTTCAAAAACATTGGGAGGCACATCCACAATCCATAATGTGGAAGTTATCCGCAATCTACAATCCATAGAGTGCGGAAGAAGTCGTGCAGAAGACAAATTGTGGAAGCAATTTCGAGAAAAATCGAAATACAGACCCGCAATCCGCAATTGCAGAAGAAATAAGTTTCTGATTGCGAAAAGTTCGTTGCAGAAAGATAATTGTGGAAGCAATTTTTGAGAAAAGATGAAATGCATACCTGCAATCCGCAAGGCTGCAATTGCAGAAGGAAGAAGTTTCCGGTTGTGGAAATGTCATTGCGGAAAGATAATTGCAGAAGCAATTTTTGAGAAAATTCAAAGTGCACATCTGCAATCTGCGACCCGCAATTGCAGAAAGGTTGTTGCGGAAATACAATTGTGAAAAGGTAATTAAAGAAAGGTAATTGTCTGCAATCCACAATTCACAATTTCGAAAAGTTAATTGTGGAAAGATGAATGCAGAAAGGCAAATGCGGAAAGTCAATGCAAAAAGCTCTCATTGCAAAGAGATTATTTTGGAAAGGATGTTGCAGAAAGGAAACTACGGGAGGACGTGACTGATAAATCTAAACAGAGTTAAAATGATAAACAAAGAGATGTTATTTAATCTTTGGAAGAACGTGATTAATGAAGGAACATGATTATGTGAAAACGCACAATGAACTTGTGTGATGGTTTGATGAAAGGGAATGATGATGGATAATATTTAAACAGAAGATTGATTATATAGTAAGGTGTTTTTGGAGTTTAGATCAATGTAGCAACAAGTAAAACAGAGACACATAAGCAGAGATGGAAGTTTGATAAAAACATATTGGGGTGGTAAGGTGGTGCTAGGGTAGACTATATGCCTGCAAGGGGGTCATAACCTCCTTCTAGTGGTAGCTGGTAAATAGGGCGTCGAAACATATTTTTAGTAGAAACTGATAAACCAGGGGTTCATAGCCTCCTTCCATTTGTAGTTGGTAAATAGGGTGTAGAATCATCCTTGTAGCAACAACAAATAAAATAGGGGGTCGTAGCTTCCTTCCAGTAGTAGTTGGTAAATAGGGTGTAGAAGCATCCTTTTAGTAGCAACTGATAAAATAGGGGGTCGTAGCCTTCTTCCAGTAGTTGCTGGTAAATAAGGTATAATACCATCCTTGTCTGTAGTAGTAGGAAAAAACTATTTGTAAATAAATTTTTGCAGTAATAGGAAGTATTGGTGGTTTTCCCAATTGGGCTTCCACAATAAATTTGTTTTTTTTTGTATCTTGTTGATCATGTGTGTTAATGAATAAATTAAAAGTGGTTTAAATTGTTAAAAAGTTATCAATATTGTTTCAACCCTCCCTCTCAATATTGTCCAATATTCCAACAAGATGTTCACTTTTCCATTTATATAATCGTCATCCCCATCCCCTTTGTAGACTTCGTTGTCCTTTTTGTGATTCCAGAAAACTATCCCTTCTCATTGTACACCATTGCTACATAGAAATACAATAGAGAGAATATCAGAAATATTTTGACTCCACAATGAGCATGAAATGTGAGAGTAAATAGAGAACAACCAACAAGAAGCAGGATAAGAAATTCATGTCATTCAGAAAGGAGTAACTTGACACTCCGAACTTTCCAACGCAAAGAAGACCACTGTAGCCAACCTAATAGACACTATGTTAGACAAACCTTCCCTACGCATTCTAGAATATGTCATGAACATTTTTTTATGTTCGAATAATGTACCGATAGAGGAACTAATATGCAACATAGAAGCATCCATATCGAACCTACTTGAAAACATAGAGGAGGAGATTAGACAAGAATGCGTTATTAGAATTAGAAAAGCAAGACCACCGAAATCAAACATTACCAAATAAGAGGTTTCCCCACTAAAGAATCTAAGAGAAAATTCATACATTAATATTGTGAGGGCTGACAAGGGAAACATAGCAGTGGTCTTGGACACTGAAGACTATAATAGAAAAATGATGGAGCATTTGGCTTGTGGGAGTTACATAAAGTTGGAAGGAGACCCAGGTAAGAAAATATTAGAAGAAGTCTCCAACGCCATAGTGGGTTCAACCCTATATGTTGACATGAATAATAAATTAATATCTAAAATCATAGTCACTCCATGCATTTACAGACTACCAAAAATACATAAGGACAACATTCCCCTTCATCCGATAGTGAACACAATAAACTCACCTATGTACAAGCTAGCTAAACACTTGGCAACTCAACTTAAAATAGTGGTGGTTAAAACATGCTTGTATGTCAAATATTTGACATACTCAATCAATGAAATAAAGAATGAGAAAATATATAGTTAGAATTTGTGTGTGAGTTTCGACGTTATCTCTCTATACACCAAAATCCCCATTGATGAAGCGGTTGATATCATAAAAAATTTAACTAATGAACACATTTCGAAGCTGGTAGATGTTTTCCTGAGGTCCACATATTTTTTTTCAGAGGAGAATTCTATGAAAAAATAGAGGGTGTGGCGATGGGCTCCCCCTATCTCAGTAGTTGCGAATTTATACATGGAAGAATTCAAGAAACAAGCAATTAACTCATTCCCACTTAAACCTAAAAGATGGAAATTTTTATTGGATGAAACCAATGTGGTGTGGCAGAATGGTGAAGAAAACCTCCACAAGTTCCTCATCCATCTAAACAATCGTAATAACAACATAAAATTTACTATGGAGCTTGAAAAGGATAAATGCCAACCCTTCCTCGATGTGATAGTGTCCAAGAAAGATGATGGTTCAATTGCACATCAAGTATTTCATAAGAAGACACACACTAATAGGTACCCTCATGTTAACACTCACCACTTCCTGTAATGACCCAATTCAAAAATTCCAAACAAAGGCAGAATTTGGGGAAAATTAGTCTTGAATAGTCTTAACTCTAGGGGATTCAAATGGAACAAGAGGGTCTCGAATTTGGTAGGGAATGATATGGTGAATATTAGGAACCCTCAATGGATACTCTAGTCACTTTATAATATTTTATAGACATTTGCAGCTCGATTTGGGAACATTGGAAAAAATAGTAAAATTACTAGTAATTTGTGGTGCAGTTCCCCCTAGGACGTCAGAAGAAATGGCTCTCCAACTCCTATGACACTCTCCCAACTTGTAAAACGGAGTATGGGGACTAATATTAGACTTTTTTTAATTCCATTTGGTGTGTTTATGAGTTATGCAATAGATATGTAAAGCTTCATATTCAAATGCATAAATTCAGTGATATTTGCTTAAGGGAAATGACATGTAATAGCTTAACTTTGACCCATAAATTGTATATGTAATGATTTATAACAGATCATAAGGAATGTATACCATTAATATCATATCAATATCTCACCAAAATTATATAACATCAGAGCCAATTCGCAACACAAATAAGATATACAACTCCATTGAAATTGGAAACCAACACATGGAAACTAGTCACACCATAGCTTGGAAATGTAGACATTTGCATATGAATTTCTGCTAATTTCGACTTAAATAGAGGATGGGATACATATTAAAGAGCCATTAATCATTCACCCATTCTTGGGAATCATCTGGACTCAACAAGGTACAACCACCATTCACACAGGTGCACCATCATAAAGAAATATGGAAATATTGAAGTAGGGGTTGAGAGAATGGGAGGAGAAATGGGTCACGAATAGTAGAAACATCATATATTCAATAAAAACACTCCATTAAAATCCAAATGAGAGTTCATGGTGGCCTTTCCAACATCCAACTTGGATGAGAATCTAACTCTTTCGAAATTGGCTCACTAGCAGGGCAAGTGAGCACTCACAATGCAATGGGAAAGCTAGTGCTTTCCAAAATGCCAAAGGAAAATTATCATGATAAAAATCCATTCTCTTTCCTCATGAAATATTTTTATAGCATTCCTAAGGTCCTTCGAGGTCGAATTCCCTCCCATAGGATTCCTCCAAATCATCCTTGATGTTTAGTAACCTCCATGACAATTGTCCTTCTCCTCATCCCTTCATCTTCCTCCAAATTCGAATTATTTCCACCAAACCCCAAGTGCACCCTATTGGAGGATATTTTCATCCCTGAAATGTTATATTTTCATAGGTTTGCAATCAGGTCTGATTTTTCATAGAATCTTCCATCATTGTTGTCATAAAGTGCAAGGAAACTCTCTCCAAGTGGCAGCTAGTTTCTTCCTAGCCTCTTCCTCTTCCATCAGGAGTTATTCCTCTTCACCTATTCAAATCCTTGGGGTCATGACATATTAATTGACACCTCTTCACATTCCAATAATGTTCCATCACTCATAATTTTGAATTTTGAGTTAATTCATGACACATGTAAGGAAGAATCTAGCCACCCAAGGTCCCGATGATCCTCCAAATGTCCTCATGAAGCAATGACACTTTATTTTCTCCATATTTATTATTTGTATGACATGATTTAATGTGTAAATGAAAAAATAAGGTTCTCTTGTGTCTCATAGCTCCCTTATTGAAATATTTAATTCCTCCTCCCCAACCTAGGGAACTAGTAGGTGGATGAAACAATGCTAAATAGTAGTCTCATTGTGATGGGGACATGATAGTCCTCCCCACCCAATATTGATTTTCCTCAAGCAATTCCAAGTTTGGATGCTACAAAATTTGTTCATATTCCCAAGTGGCTTCCTCACTAGGAAAATCCTCCCATTGTACCAAGTATTCTTTTATTGTTCTGCTCCTTAACCTTCTTTCCATTGTTTTCAATATTTTGTCAGGAATGAGAACAAGTTGTCCTTCATCATCCAAAGGAGTTAATGTATCTAAAACTGAAATATTCTTACCTATAACCTTCTTTAGACATGAAACATGAAATACATTATGAATTTTACTTCCTATGGGAAGCTCCAATCCATAGGCCACTTCTCCAACCTTTCAAATCACTTTGTAGGGACCATAAAACCTTGGTTTGAGATTTTATGAACATTTACCCTTTATGGTGGTTTCTTTGTAGGGATGCAACCTCAAATATACCAAGTCATTCACTTGGAAGTGCCTCTCCACTCTATGTTGGTTTGCACATTGTTTTTGTTGATTTTGGGAAACATGCAAGTTATCTTTCAAAGCCTTCAAAATTTCTTGACTTTCTTCAATCCAATCCTTAGCCTTTGGAGCTCTACTATCACAAAAAAATTGGTCAATAAAAGTGGATGCATCATAACCATAAAATGCTTTTAAAGGATACATTCCAATGGACATATGAAAAGTAGTATTGTAACAAAACTCACCCAAATGCAACCAATTTATCCATGCTTTTTGTTTCCCACTAACATAGTTACTCAAGTATCCTTCCAACCATTGATTCACCCTCTCTGTTTGGCCATCAGTTTGTGGATGATAGATTGTGCTAGGTGTCAAATTTGTCCTCGCCACTTTGAAGAGTTCTTTCCAAAATGCACTTAAAAATATGCTATCTCTGTCACTAACAATTCTCTTAGCAATCCCATGCAATCTGATAAATTATTTAAAGAATAGTTCAACCATTTGTGCAACAGTGAAAGTGTTAGTAACAACAAATAAATGATGGAAAACCAGTGATGAAGTCCATGGAAATTCTCTCCCATTTTTGTTCTGGAATAGGAAAGGGGTGTAAGAGGCCAACTGGATGAGTATGCTACACTTTATTTTGATTACATGTGGGGCACTCATTAACATATTTCAGAACATAATCCTTCAACCCCTTCCATGAGAATATTTCCCTCAACATTCTATATGTTTTGAAGAAACCAGGGTGACCTGCTGGAGGAGAATCATGAGTTTTCTTTAAAAAATTCTCCTTCAAAATAGAACCAGGGACCAAATAGATTCTATATTTGTAGTATATGATTCCTTCCAACACCTTATACCTATCATCATGGTTAGTCCCATCAAAAAATTTACAAGAAAACTTATCCTTGGCATACTCTACTTCTAATATGGCTTTCCAATTTTCTGCTACATCCATTAGACAAATAGAAGGTATTCTAGATAAGGCATCAGCTACCGCATTATTCTTTCTCTTCACATATTCAATATCAAATTCGAATTCTTGAATCTTACGCACCCACTTTTTTTTCCTTTCATTTATATCCTTTTGGGTGTGGAAGTACCTTAGGATGTTATGGTCAGTTTTGACCACAAATTTGTTTCCCGCCAAGTATTGCCTAAACTTGATCAAAGCATGCATGATGGCTAACATTTCTTTATCATAAATGGAGTAACATTTTCCATGTGGTTGTATATTCCTACTCTTGAAAGATATTGGGTGTTGTCCTTGCTTTAGGACTACTCCAATGCCTTCTCCTGATGCATCACATTCCAAGACAAATGGTTTAGAAAAATGAAGAAAGGATAGAATAGGACAATTGCTTATTACCTCTTTCATTCTTTGGAAATATTTTTCAGCCCCTTCATTCCATTGGAAAGAATATTTATTTGTCAAATCAGTGAGAGGTGAAGTGAGTTGGGAGAATCCCTTCACAAACTTCCTATAGTAGGTAGAAATTCCAATGAATCCTCTCAATTTAGTGAGATTTTTTGGGATGAGGCTATTCTATAATGGATTTTATTTTTTCCATATCCACCTTCACACCATCTTGACCAATTATGTGTACAAGATGCAAGAGTTATGTCAAACCAAACTCACATTTTGACATCTTAGCAAATAAAGATTGACCATGCAGAATTTTTAATACCTCTTCTAGATGATGCAAATGTCCCTTCCATGTTTTACTGTAAATAAGAATGTCCTAAAAGAAAACTAGTACAAAATTACAAAGTTTCTTTTGGAATATATTGTTCATGCATGATTGTAATGTGGCAAGAGCATTTGTCAATCCAAAGGGCATGACAAGAACCTCAAAATGACCATAGTGGCATATGAAAGAAGTATTTGATATGTCTTCTTCCCTCATTCGAATTTGATTATAATCAGATCTAAGGTCAATCTTTGAGAAGAACTTGGATCCATGGAGCATCCATGAGCTCATCAATCCTTGGGATGGGATATTTATTCTTCACTGTCTTCTTATTCAAATCTCTAAAATCAATGCACATCCTCAAATTTCCATCCTTTTTCTTTACCATAGCAACTGAAGAAGCATATGGGTCATAACTAGGCGTTATGATACCAAACTCCAAAATCTATTTAATGGCCTCCTCAATCTCATCTCGATTAATTTTTGGGTGTTTATAGTGCTACATTTTGATAGGTTTTGTTCCTATCTCTAACTCAATGATATGCTCCACCCCTCTGGCTAGTTGTCTTCCTAGGGGAAGGTCTCCAAAAACCCTTTCATTCTTACTCAATAATTGCTCTATCTCCTTATAATGCTTGGAAAACTTCAAGTGAGTTTTAGAATATGTAATTAAACATTTATTATCCCATTTTGTGTCTCCATTCCTCAAGATAGACCTCATACTATGAGATGACACCACTTGATTTGGGTAAGTGTGCATTCCCCTCAACAAGATGGGTTTCCCTTCCAAATTTTTGAAACTCATTTTAGGGAATTGATAGTTCATTACATGCTCCCCTATATAATAAAACCATTGTACTCAAAAAACCACATTTGTATCATCCACATTCACTACATAAAAAAATTCAATGATAATATGATTTCCTATAGTAACCTAAAGCTTTGGAATCCATTTAGTGCAGTTCATAGAATTGTTACCTAGATTGATGATTATGAAACCATCAAAAGTTTCATCTTTTAACTTTATCCTCTCCACAAATTCTGCATCTATGAATTTATGAGTGGCTCCTCCATCCACTAGAACCGTTACCTGTAAGCCTTGTATGTTACCCTTGAGCCTTGGGGTGTGGAATCCAGGTACACCTGAGAGTACTACATTTTTCCTATCTCGAGAGTGGGTTGTTTTTATTATGTTGTTTCATACCCCTATTCTTGGGCTGCAAGTTGTGCTTTTTCCTCTTCCCCCTCTTCCTCATCTTCAAATAAAACTTCAATGTAGTGTGCCTTCCCCTTTGCACACTTATGTCCCGGAACCCAAGGTTGTTGGCATGTGAAACGTAGCTTCTTTCTTTTAAGTACTTCTTTCCTTATATATCCTTCATTTTATTTGGCAAGGGACTCATTTTTCCATGGTTTCTTACCTTCCTTGAATTTGGAAGGGAAATTAGGCTAGGGGGGGGGGTATTTGGTTCTTGGCATTCTGCAAATCTCTTGTCAAATTCATGGCATCCTTTAATGTAGATGGCTTGTGGGATTTCATGATCCCTCTCAAAGGTTCTCTAAATCCTTCAGTAAATAGTAAAACCAACCTAGCCATAGACACATCAAGAACCATTACTGAAATATTTTCAAATTCTAACATATATGCTTCAGGAGTTCCAACTTGTTTCAATTGTGCTAGTTCTTTGAAAGGAAGTTCAGGGTCTTTCCTCTCAAATATCTCCATTAATGCATTCGAGAAATCCTCATAAGATAAAATATGATCATGTACCAAGGTTCTAATATCATGGAACCACCAATCACTATCTTCCCCTTCAAGATACAAAATGGCCATTTTCAATGCACCTTCTTCGACCATAGGATTTAACTGAAAATACACACTTAATTTTTGCAACCAAGCACTAGAAAACTTTTAGGAAGAACCACAAAAGGAAGGAATAGTTACTTTACCTGTGGTATATTTTAGTTCATGATTAATAGGAGGTTCCCTATTCCCACTTCGTCCTTGCTTAAACTGAAGAGAGGCCCTAATGAATTGATCGAAAGGTAGGACTTTCCAACATTCGACATCACTTGGTTGTTGCCAATGATTTTTTTCTTCCCTCAAAGCATAAGTAGTGTATGGACCCTCTTTGGACTCTAATAACTTAGGTATTGTTGGTATGGTCCAATTATTGAATTCATGGGATCGGTTATGAGGTCCATTCTTTGAAAAAATGGCTTCCGCATTGGTCTTCTTCTCATCATGAGGTGAACTACTACTACTCCCGGGTATTGACTTGCCCCCAAGTTGGATAGACAACAATTTGAACCATTGCATAAAATTTTTGTCCATACCTTCAATATATTATTTAATGAATGTTTTAAGGTCCTCATTATTCCCCTTATCATCCATATCTCCCAATCCTAGTTTTTCCTTAATCTCCTTGTAAAAATAACTA
The DNA here is from genome assembly GCA_001517045.1 of Pseudotsuga menziesii. Classification (NCBI taxonomy): domain Eukaryota; kingdom Viridiplantae; phylum Streptophyta; class Pinopsida; order Pinales; family Pinaceae; genus Pseudotsuga; species Pseudotsuga menziesii. The sequence goes on along the minus strand of LPNX010718795.1, from coordinate 52,532 downwards.
ACTTCCCCACTTCCTTCTCTTCCACTATTAATGTCTTCAATATCATTTTCTAATGGAGGGAGGAAATCATTGGGAAACATGAATAAATAACTCCAACATGTGCTAATATAATTCTCTGATACCACTGTAATGACCCAATTCAAAAATTCCAAATAAAGGCATAATTTGGGGGAAAATTGTCTTAACTAGTCTACTCTAGGGGCTTCAAATGGCACAAGAGGGTCTCAAATTTCGTAGGGACTGATACGGTGATTCTTATTACCACTAAATGAAATATTTGTTCACTTTATAATAGGTTATAGAAATCTACAAATCGATTTGGGAACATTGGAAAAAATGGTAAAATTACTAGTAAGTTGTGGTGCAATCCCCCCTAGGGTGTGAGAAAAAATTGCTCTCCAACTCCTATGTGACCCTCCCAACTTGTAAAATAGAGTATGGGGACTGATATTAGACTTAATTTACTATCATTTGGTTTGGTTATGAGTTCTGCAACAGATATGTAAAGCTTCATATTCGAATGCATGAATTCAGTGATATTTGCTTAAGGGAAATGACATGTAATAGCTTAACTTTGACTCATAAATTGTGTATGTAATGGTTCATAAAAAATCATAAGGAATGTATAACATTAAAATCATATCAATATCTCACCAACAACATATAACATCAGATCCAATTCACAACAAAAATTAGATATACGACTCCATTGAAATGAGAAACCAACACATGGAAACTAGTCACACCATAGGTTCCATATGAATTTATGATAAATTTGACTTACAGAGAGGTTGGGAGACATATTACAGAGACATAAATCATTCACCCATGCTTGGGAATCAACTGGACTCAACAAGGCGCAACCACCATTCACACAAGTGTGCCATCATAAAGAAATATGGAAATATTGAAGTACGGATTGAGAGAATGGGAGGAGAGATGGGTCACGAATAGTAGAAACCTCCTATATGCAACAAAAAAACTCCATTAAGCTCCAAATTAGAGGTCATGGTGGCCTTTCCAACAATCAACTTGGATGAGAATCTAACTCTCTTGAAATTGGTTCACTAGCAAGCAAGTGAGCACTCACCGTGCAATGGGCAGTCTAGTGCTTTCCAAAATGCCAAAGGAAAATTCTCAAATGATAAAAATCCATTCTAATTCATCATGAAATATTTTTATAACCTTCCTAAGGTATTCCAAGGTTGAATTCCCTCCCATAGGCTTCCTCCAACTCATCCTTGATGTTTAGTAACCTCCATGACACTTGTCCTTCTCCTCATCCCTTCATCTTCCTCCAAATTTGAATTGCTGCCACCAAACCCCAAGTGTGCCCTCTTGGAGCCTATTTTTGGACCTGACATATCCAATTGTCAAGGATGATTTTAAGGAACCATACTTATTTTAATAGTGTATAAACGTTGGTGAATTTTACCAATTTTTAAAATGCCAACTATAAAATGTTTACCCATATTTTTCAAAAAATATTTTAATTTCCAAGGATTTTATATCGTTTATATAATAATTTGGCCATTTAGGGTGAAAAAATTTTACCCCATTAAAATTGGGTGAAACATGGCTTCAAAAAATGCAAAATGGTGAATCTTTTTTTGGAGAAAACCCCTAAAAATAGCCCATGGGCTAAATTTCGCCCCTAAAATTATCCCTACCGGTTGTCATAGGTATGCAATCAAGTCTGAAATCAGGTTTTATTTGTCATATAATCTTCCATCATTGTTGTCATAAAGCGCAGGGAATCTCTCTCCAAGTGGCACCTAGTTTCTTCCTATCCTCTTCCTCTTCCATGGGGAGTTATTCCTATTCACCTATTCAAATCCTTCAGCTCATGACATGTTACTTGACACCTCTTCACCTTCCAATAACATTCCATTACTCATAATTTCGAATTTGGGGTTAGGTCATGACATGTGTAAGGAAGAATGTAGCCACCCAAGGTCTCCATGATCCTCCAAGTGTCCTCATGAAGAAATGCCACTTTATTTTCTCCATATTTATTATTTGTATGGCCCAATTTAAATTGTAAATGACAAACTAAGGTTCTCTTGGTTCTCATAGCTCCCTTATTGCAAGATTTAATGCACCCCCCCAACCTAGGGAACTAGTATGTGGGTGAAACATTGCTAATTAGTAGTCTCATTGGGATGTGTAAATGACACTTCTCTCCTTGTAATACTATAGTAACAAACACCTTAGTAACAAGAGAATTGAGAACTTATGATCCAAAGCACCTGGGGAAAGAAATTGAACACTTATCATAGGTTTTGGAAGAAAATGGATATGATAAAAGGAAATTCAACAAAATTGATGATAGAGCTAAAATATCACGTGTAAGTAGGCATGAAGAGGAATAAGAGGGTGAGGTTGGGAAAATACTCTTACTTTACATTAAGGGATCTACTGAAAATTATCTTGAGAAAAGGAGGCATGAGGATTACCTTCACCCCTCCCAACACCATCAAGAAAATGGTTGATTCTACAAAAGACCTAGTCAAACAAAGCTCATGTAAGGGTGTTTACTCCATCCCATGTTCACATGGGAAGGTTTATATTGGAGAGACAGAAAGATCCATTGAAGTAAGATTAAAAGAACATAATGTTGGCATTAGGCTTGGCAGACTTAAGAAATCAGCACCCACAACACAAGAAACCAAATTTGTTTAGAGAAAGCCAAATTCATTGCCAACATAGAAAGACTCACTAAGAGAAGGTTCGAGAGAAGATAGAGATCTCTCTAAACCATGAAAAATAGAGATGAAGGATCCAAGCTAAGCGATACCTAAAAACCAGCTCTCAGTCTTATTCGAAAGAAAAGAAGCAATAAAAATCATATACCATAAGAAATATCACTTGAGTTGACATGCTTAATTTAATTTAATGGATATTCATATTTTAAAGGTTTCACGAGTCATTACTCCTTGAGATTCATTAGTCTCCTTATGATGGCCCAACAGTATGGATTGAAAAGTTGAGCAGAATCAACATTAAAACACAATATGGGTTGAAACATTGAGCAGAAACAACATTAAAACATAAAATTGATATTCTCTCTATCCCTTCTTAGTAAAAACCCTAAAAAAATCCTATTTTATGCACATGTGCACCGTGTCACTATCCATCCCGTGTATGATTTAATTTGAGGTTAAAAAATAATTAATTCTTGGGAAAAGTGAAATCAGTTTCATGGGTTCTAACCTCCTTTTTCTCGTAGATAACTACCATAAATTCCCTAACTGCCTCCCCAAAAGTATAAAAGACGCTAAGGAAAGGATGAGGAGAAGGAGAGTGCATTGCATCCTTATGTTGAAATTTTGCCTATTGAATCCACTACCCTAGTCCCAAGTTTGCAAACCATTTCCACCATATTTGGAAATCTGCATTTTCAATAGTCTCTGTTATTATATAGTCAATAAAATATAACATTGTTTCTTATGGAGCACAAAGAAGTTGTGCATGTGTATGGCCTAGACAGATGAACTCAGATTCCGGCTTAGAACATTGACTTCGTTGAGAGCAGGTGAGATCATTCTTGTATCTTGCTATGTATTATTATATAAATTAGAATTCTCTTACTTGTCCTGTAATATGTTAAATGCTCGTTTTTCATTATCTTGAAAAAGGAATTTGAATTGCAGTTAATTATTATATATTCGTAGTTTCATGTTGGTGTTCTTATTTGCATTGGTGGTTGCAAGTTTTCAAGGACATTTGGATCAGAAATTGAAAAAGGTATCTTCTACAACCTGCAAGACCAAGGGTAGGGACTTGAATTTTTGTTTTCAAATTTCTAAATAACTATAAATATGTTTAATTTCATTCTTAAAAGGATTGCTTGATTTAGCTTTGTGTAGCACCACTCTATGATGGCCCTAACCCATAGCCATTAGGCGATTTTCTCTAAAACACTTAATGAGATACTTTACTTCCATAAAAGTCTCATTGGCAGATCACTATGACCTACAAGTTTTTATGAAGTTGCAACTTCCAAGAGGTGAAATCCCTTTGGAGTCTTTCATGGAAGGTAGTAAAGTCTATTCATATAGCTTCTATCATTGAATCATCTATACAAAGACATGATTTTCTCATTTTCAATTTCATTCTATGCTTTTAATTTATTTTTTTCCTAAAATTTACGTAAAAACTTTTTATCCTAAGCAGTGAAGGTCCCTAAAGAAAAATATTTTTTTAAAAACTATAAAACCAAAACATTATAAAAATATGTGTGCACGTTGTGAATGTTTCTTCTTCACGGGGATATTTTTTGTTTTTCATTTTATATAAGCATGGAAAAAAAAGTTGAGAACAAAAACATGTATAAAATTGCATTCATATATTAATTTGTTAGCTTTAACAAAAAATAAAAAATATACTTTTTCAAAAATAAATAAAAGAAAAAATAGTTAGCTTTAACAAAGAATAAAAAATATAATTTTTTAAAAATAAAGAAAAGAAAAATCATGAGAGAATTTCATTGTAGATCATGCTAGTATATATATTTTTAATTAAATATTGAACATTAAGTTAAGAGTTTGGAACAAACATGGCTCCTTAATTTTTCTAAAACTGTATAATGACAAGAATTTTATTAAATATATATTTGACACAGTAATTGGTATCAATATATTTAAAACATATACCATTAAGAAACAATAATTTCTACAATTTTTTTTTCATTGTATGTTAAAATTCACAACCTGTATGAATTTCAAAGAATTTAAGTTAAAAATATCAATTTTTTAATACCACATTTCAGTAAAGTTTATGGATTCACAATAACTCTTGTAAAAAAACTTATTTTACCTTTGCATAAGTTAATTAAGGTTATATCAAGTATATTAAAGAGTAACCATTTCAAGAAACAAAGTAGGTAGTTATTAAAAGATAGCATACTTACAATCAACCAGGAATGGAAACTCTCATACATATACCTTCACAAGTAATGGAAACTCTCATACATATACCTTACCTTTGACAAGTGTAAAAGTTTAACATCACTTAGCTCATAAAAGATAGCAATTAGGACATAGCTATATCATCACCACTTTTAAGTGAACAATAATAACCTAATTGAATCAATGCAATGTTTCTCAAGCCATATGTTTATTTCGTATTTTTTATTCATGCTATCAAAACTACCGCAACAATGAAGTCATAGCCATCACGAGTCAAAGAACTAATCCATTTCAAATACTAGAATAAACAACAAAGTTATCACCAAGAACAACATATATTCCTATCATCATAAAATTAATAATACTAGAATAAAACTATCAAACAAATAAAAGATACACCATCACATCATCAAAACATGACAAATACATATATTCCTATCATAATAAATTAATAGTACTAGAATAAAAACTATCAAACAAAAAAAAGATACACCATCACATCATCAAAACATGACAAATATCAATACTAAGGTCACAGGGGCTCATTGAATAAATCTATTGCATAGTTATTGTGAATGGATTTACCTGTTCACTAAGTTAATGCCCTAGTGAATAATCCTATTGATGAGTGGGTTAATTTCATATATACTTGAATAATCCTCTTGATGAGTGGGTTAATATCATATATACTTGCTAGTATAGGTTTATAATTAAACATTTTTTTTAGATCTACATGTATGTCAATAAATAAAAGCGAAAGAGGGTATGAGAGAAAAAAAACATATTTTCTAACATTTATCTAAAGATCTTTAATATATCTGTCCAATATGGTTTTGATGTAACGTCGTTCTCATTTCTACATGCATTAAACAAATACATTCTTTAAACTCTTTGGCATATAATTAACAAAGAAAATAATAAAGTATAATCTACTTTCAATTAAAGCAATCCACATCCTAGTATGAAATTCATGCATTCTAACATTCATCAATAATAAAACATATTAGTTGTTGGAGGGCGGGGAAGAGATCAATCTATATAAAATGTAAAGTTAATGTTATAGTAATTCAAATACTTGATTTTCGATGCAACATTTCCTTTACTAGGTTCAGGATCCTCCTATCCTTAGCCACATGTACTGATACTCCATTGATGATGATCTTGGACCTTACTATGGTGGAGAGACCAACTAATAACACTTTAATATCCACACAAGGCCAATGAAATGTTGAAGAAACCAACTACTAGCTCATCCTTGGAAATGGAAATGTTAACTAGGAACTGTTTCCACATTGTCACTGCAAACTTGAAATTAAGGTATGCAATCTTTGTGATCTAAATTGATTTTGAGGAGTATCACATATAAATGTGTCATGGACTGAGAGTGTAAAATATTTGTATAATAGATATAATCCATCAACACCATAGGCATTGAATGGATTCTTCGTGATGATAAGAAAGAGAACCAATAAGTGGAGTAAACTCGACATCATGGTTAGAAAATAATAATAATGCACCAAAAAAAGCACATAAGAGGAACAAGTGTTTTTACCATGGAATTATATAGGGAAAAACGCCAACAATTAGATATATATTAGTCCTAGCCAACATCAGTCACATTTGGCATTTTACAATGGAGTTATGCAAGCCTTTGAATATGATTCATCACATTCTAAAACCATGGACCCATAAACCACTAATGGTAAACCTATTATTGACTAAAATCAAGGTTATCTTAAATCAATTTTTAACAAGTCAATATTAACCTAACATTCCTCTCTTTAAACTTTACTTAGGGTAAGCACCAACACCCCTCAAATTTTTGAAATAGGGTATCGAGAATTGTTGTTGTTGTAGTTGCATGAGACATCATCTCAAAAGTCGTCGAAGCAAATAAATAAATAAATAAATTATATTGCAAAACTAACAAGTTGGCCCTAGTTAAGAAGGTAGGTCAACCCCTGTTAAAATTCAAACAGAAAATAGTATAAATAGGAGGGACGCCTCCTCATTTGGACATACATAAAAAAAATAAAGTTTTCTCCAAGAGAGAGAGGTTCACTATTACAGCTAGGAGAAGTGTTTTCTAGGATTCTTTCCTTTGGAGAAGTTTCTCTCTTGTTTCATGGGATTTGTGATACTATTATCTAGATGTACATCGATATCTATTGGAATGTTTGAGCTTGAGGGAGACAAAGAACTTCTTTTGTCTATGGTTGGAAGATGATCATTGGTCATCGTGGATAAACGAGCTCCACATTGTTTTATTTATGTGATTTGTCACTCTTTTAGTGGTCTTGGTTTATAACTATAAAAAATCTAACATGGTATCAAAGAAGTGCTAAAATAAGCCATTGTCGAAAACAAGGGCTCCATAGTTTGGAGTGATTTTAACCACTGATTGTTTGAAAAAGGAGCATAGATCAACTCACCCTCCCAGGGCACATCTTTTTGTGGTGTCCAAATCCAGTTTGGTGAAAGTTAAGTTTTTGACCTAATATTATCGAGTTCAATACCTAGGGATCCATAGATATAGCC
>LPNX010718795.1:15587-44497 GCA_001517045.1 Pseudotsuga menziesii | reverse complement strand
CACCCAAAGCGCAATCCCTCCACGACCAAGAATATGCCATAAAAACTGGAAATGGTTGAGAGAAAGTGATTCAATAGAAGGAACCATGATTTTCCATGTAGCTTACACCTGAAAATAAAATCCATGAAATACCTGAGTTTCCTCTCCAAACACCAACTTGGATGGGAATCTTTCACCCTCGAAATTGGCTAAGGCAAGAAAACTAGTCATCCACTAGCTCTCACAATTCACAAATAAAAAATTTTCAAATGAAAAAAAAAATATTTTCTTGGTTGATTCCTGTATTTTATAAACAAACTTATCCTTCTAATTTTACCAATCCATCCACAAACTCAAGCCAATTCGAATTTGGGTGTGTGCTCAAGATTTGCCATATGTCCTCCCTTTCCTAGCCTTCCATCTTCCCCCAATTTGAGTAGGAACCCATTGAGCTTCCCCAACTCACTTGAGATCCCTCTTGGATGCTCTATTTTGACCTGACATGTCATATATTTCATATTTCAGCCCTCGGATCTGATTTGTGTCATAGGTGTCATAGCATTTTCATCATTGTTGTCATAGAGCTAAGGAATCTAGTCCAAGTGTCTCACTAGCTCCAAAATGCCTCTTCCTCTTCCATGGGAGTTAATATTCCACTCCAATTTGACCTTAATTGATTTATTCCAAGTATATTTACCTTTCAACTCATCCCAAGACACTTGGGATTCTTATGCATTTGAAATGACAAGAGGAGGATGCCATGTGGCATAGAAAATCTAGCTTGTGTGGGTCCCACATTCTCCATGTATCTTCATGATCAATTTCCACTTTGATTTTCCCTTGTATGTATTTATTTAAATAATTTATTAAATATTTATTCCATTCTAATGTTCAAACATCATTTATTGTCCCCCTTATTCCAAATCCCAAAGCTTCCACCCCCAACCTAGGAAAGTAGTAATATTCCTCCTTCGCAATTATTTGACCCTTAAATCAATTTGACAAACTCTCATGAAGATGGAAAATGTGATTAGGCCATTGTGATCCAATGCAAAATTTGGGACATGAAAAATCATCCCTTACCGATATTTCTTTTCCTAAAGCAATTTCAAACATGGGTGTTGAAGAACCTGCTTTTTGTATGATTCTTTGAAGTTGCCCCTGAGTTGTCCAACTTTGAGTCTTTGAGATTCCATGAATATTTTAGAGAGAAAAAACCTAGCGTGTTGCTGCACTACTCTAATTAAAATCACTTTATTAATTGGGGAATCCATCTCCCATACTACTTGTTTCCCAAAAAATTTGAAATCAATGGGACTAAAAACTATCCAAGGGTCCCATTTCTTGTATTGCACTCCAACAATTAAGAGTGCTCTCCAACACATACCATTAGGAAAGAGAATTCTGGGATCCCATTTTCTTGTATGCATTCTTCCAAACATCATGAGTACATAATATATATCATCAAAGTACATAACAACATAATAAAAATGTACATCAAGGAGGTGTCTCCTCAAAAGATCATGATAGTGCTTATACCTTCAAGTAAGTATATCACCATTTTCCAAGTGCATGACAGCTTCAAGTGACCAATCAAATCTGCTCCAATGACATAGGTGAGGATCCCATGTCCTATAATGATGCTCCAAAAGGATGTGACATGCATCAAAATATTCAGCCATGTATTATTTCATCCAAGAAGTGAATAAAGAATCTCCACTAAAATATGAACCAAATAATGAGCAAAGAAAACATGAAGACTTCAAGTGGATCAAAGAAGTCTCATCAATACACCCATGAATATGTATATCATCATGAAATAACACAGGATTTTTTTTCCAATAATAATGTTCTTAAATCACATATCTCTTCACCCAAGTGTGGGATGAAGTTCCTCCAACATCAAATAGACTAGGCAAGGAGCAAGGAAAACCATGAGTCTCCAAGTGACTCAAGTGAACATCATAGGTGCACCCATGTAGATATGTATCATCATAATGTAAAAAAGGATGCTGATGCAAATCTAAATAATAATGTTCTCCAACCATGTTATCATAAAAAGTAAATCTAGGAGTTCCATACTCCTCATGTGGCACCATCAAAAAGAACCCTTTCACCCATACTTCATTGAGACTAATGCTACAAAACATGGAATTGTAGGATGTAGGAGAATGAACTAACTCACCCTAGTGATAAAAAAGTGCATAAGTTTCATCATGGGAAGGATCCATATGGGTAGTATCATGCAGCTCCTTCAAAAGTGTGAAACCTTTTTCATAGATGGGTTCCAATGTAGAGGAATCATGCTCTTCTTTAAAAATTGCATAACCTTCATCAAGAGACAATTCAAGTTCCTCTTCCACCACATCAAGTGTTTGGATATCATCAAGATAATATTCAAACAAATCAAGAACATTCAAATTTCCACATTTCTCATGATCCACCATCTCATGAGAATCCTCCAAACAATCTACCATTTGACAATCTGAAACATAGGAGGAAAAACAAGTATCTTGTAACTTTTCAAGAAGTTGCTCATTTTGAATTGTGAGCTTATGATTATCCTCATTATTCTTCAAGTATGCATCATGTAACAATTCATTAAGCTCAAACAAATGGTTTCTATCAAAAATAAAAGACATGATATTACCTTTGATGTGGCACATTGATCTTTGAATCTTCTCCATGTCTTCAAGGAAGGATGTTTCCCCCAATGAAGTAGCTCTCCAACAAGAATTTGACACTAATGATTGCGTGTCATGGAGTACTCTAAGGGACTCTTGGATCTTCTTTTCATTAATATTTAAGGACCCTTCAAGAAAATGAGGCTCTTGCAATTGAACCTCCTCATATTCTTCCTTCTTGCTTGGACCAACTTCATGAAGCTCAAGTGGTGATGGGGAAGTTGATATTGTTTTTCTTCAACTGCTACAAGGTATTCATTTTCATGTTTACTAGAAATTTGGATTGCAACGACATTTTGAAATATGATCTCTATTCCACTAACATAGAGTTGTGAGCACCCATTAGTAGGTACTCCTTCATAGTTCAAGCATCCATCAGTAGATGCTCTTTGTTTCATTTCCAAGGTAGAATGTGTCTCAAAATGATCTTCAGTATTTTCAATAGAAACTTCTTCATAATCATGTGATGTCTCTTCATATTTTTCAGAGTCACTTGGGAGTGAATTTCTATCCTCTTCATGTACTACTTCTTCTACTTCACTTATTTAAGAACTAGGTGGTTCATGTGTCTCCTTCTTTTGCTCCTTCAAGCAAGCCGATGCATTTTTCCCCTTGGTTTTCTTAAGATAAATATATTTTCTCCAACTTTGGATAACCAACAATTCGAATCCTTTCATAATATTCTTTGTCATGTCTTCAAATATAGGATCCACAATTTTTTTATGCTCCTCGCCATCATATGAGGTTCCCTTTTCATCCCTAGTCATAGTTTCCTCTTCAACAAAAGCACTTTTGGGTTTCAATATCTAATGGTGGTCCATAAATTATTGCCCTCATAAATATAATACCACATCATGTTCCAATATCATGCTCTGATACCACTGTAATTTCCCTTTTTAAGAAATTTAATTAAATGACCAATTTTTCACTTTTTCCCAATTTCATCCTTTGACTAGTTTTGATGTCTAGGTATCGAAATTGACCCAAATGCTACCAAATATTCTGAGAAGGTGTATGAATTATATTAATACTTGAATATTATTTTCATTTATGATTTATGACCCTCAAATTAATTCTGAAAACTTGTTTAAGATTCTGGTCGAGGTAGGAGTTTTGACTAGTAATTTGGGGTTCTAATTCCCCCACAATGAATACTGAAAATGGCTTCCCAAATGCACTCAAGCCAACTTTAATATCTGAATGGAAGAAGGGGACATGTAAAGGACATCAATATGAAATCATATTCATCACCATTAAACTTTTAATGTCTGCTATAAATCCCTTAAATCAGATGCAAAAGGACTAGTTTCAACCTTGGGGGGAATGATAGGCAAACTTCTCCAAATGCTATGAGACTCAACAAAATAACTCCAAATTATTATGTACTGAACATAAAAATCATATAATTTATCAATAAAACTCCATTCATCCATAAATCATCAGTATTTTACTTATCCATTCAAATCTATCAACAATATATTGGTTCACAACAAGGTAGTGGGGAAATGGCATTGTTTCTTCATTCTTTAACATTTATACATGAAATATTATGGGTGTTTCAACTTGAAAGTATTATGAAATTTTAAATACATAAATATAAGTCCATTAATCCATAAACCATCAGTATTTTACTTATCCATTCAAATCCATCAACATTACATTGGTTCACAACAAGATAGTGGCAAAATGGCACTATTTCTTCATTGGTTAACATTTTTATATGGAATATTTCGGTATTTCTGTGAGTATTTTTATCTTGAAATAAATAAAATAAAAATCATAACCTAAAATATTGGGGCATTATAAGCTTCCCCAAAGATCTCAATAGCTCACCCAAAGTGCAATCCCTCCATGAGCAAGAATATACCATAAAAATTGGAAATGGTTGAGAGAAAGTGTTGCAATAGAAGGAACCAAGAGCTTCCCTATAGCCTACAAAAGAAAATAAAACTCCATTAAATCTCCATGAAATACCTAAGTGGCCTCTCCAAACACCAACTTGGATGGGAATCTTTCACCCTCGAAATTAGCTAAGGCAAGAAAACTAATCATCCACTAGCTCTCACAATTCACAAATGACAATTTCTCAAATGAAAAAAATCTCTTCTCTTGGTTGATTCCTATATTTTATAAACATAATTATACTCCTAAGGTTACCAATACATCCAAAACCTCAATCCAATTCGAATTTGGGTGTGTGCTCAAGATTTTCCATGTGTCCTCCCTTTCCTAGCCTTCCATCTTCCCCCAATTTTGGTAGTAGCCCATTGAGCTTCCCCAACTCACATGAGCACCCTCTTGGATCCTCTATTTCAATCTGAAATGTCATACATGTAATATTTCATCCCTCAGATCTTATTTTTGTCATAGGTGGCATAGCATTTTCATCATTGTTGTCATAGAGCTAGGGAAACTAGTCCAAGTGTCTCACTAGCTCCAAAATGCCTCTTCCTCTTCCATGAGAGTTAATCTTCCACTCCAATTCGACCTTAATTGATTCATGACAATTATATTGACCTTCCATCCCATCCCAAGACCCTTGGGATTTTTATGCATTCGAAATTACAAGAGGAGGATGCCATGTGGCATAGAAAATCTAGCTTGTGTGGGTCCCACATTCACCATGTGTCTTCATGATCGATTGCCACTTTTATTTTCCATTGTATTTATTTATTTATATCCTTTATTAAATATTTATTCCATTCTAATGTTCAAACATCATTTATTGTCCCCATTATTCCAAATCCCAAAGCTTCCACCCCCAACCTAGGAAAGTAGTAATTTTCCTCCTTGGCAATTATTTGACCCTTAGCATTAGTTTGACAAACTCTCATGAAGATTGAAAATGTGATTAGGCCATAGTGACCCAATTAAAAAATTGGGACATGACAGAAAATGAGGTGTATTCAAATCGCATTGAAAAGGAACATCTCCCCGTGGATTCAAATTTTCAAGTCTCCACACTTCAAATTTCACCTAACTCCTACTAGGGTTTTTGAAGCAGTTTTCAAGTTGTAGTCAAGAAGATCAACATGAAGGCTGAACATAGACTTGATGGGGTTTTAAATTATAGGTTCCCATTAATATTGTTGATGAAGATATTTTAGAACAAATTAAGAAGAATGATCTCTCTCCTCTCAAGTCCTTCAGATGTTGGAATATCAATCACTATGTTGTATAGTGACATGGTTCAAACAAAAGAAATGATGATCTTACAAATTTATTCTTCTAGTTCTTCGTATGTTAAGGTGATGATATGAAGATATAGATTCTGATGGAATCCCATCAAGAAGATGAATATCAAAGGACTCTCTGTTTGTAGGAATTCTTCAACCAGTGCAGACACTACTTGTCCCTCTAGCCTGCATGGTACAAGTCTAGAACAAAACACCACATTAGTATATCCTTACCCTAGATAGTTAATTTGTTTAATTAAACAGCTCTTTTACATCATATCTGAATGTTTTGGTCTTTATTCCATTGTTCTTCATGCGATCTATAGTACCTGCAAAGAAGCATTAGAAACAAGACAACAAAGATAATAGTAGCAAGATAGGTCAGCAATCCATATTAGTGATCAAGGAATCTAATAATAAATGATTGATATGAACACAAATCAAATATGGGAAAGGGAAACACTTTTGTATTAATCAAATGGAAAGAGAAGGCTACAGCCAAAGCCTTGATGTCAATAGCTTTGTCTCCACAAGGTCTTTGACATGCTCATACAAAACTCTTCACTCACAAACCTATTTGCTCACAACACTCACTCAACTGATTATTTTCCTAACCTCATACTGGTAAGGGATTTGAATTTTACACTGTTGGATGCTGAAATTTGGGGGTCAAATGCTCGATAGGATCAGTTAATTCCCTATTTCTCTCACCTGTTGGGCTCTAAAAATATAGTTGATTTGGAACCTATGGCTCTTGGACCTACCTGGAGGAATGGTCATGCTAGAATGGAAGGTATTAGAAATAGACTTGATAGGTTTCTGGTCTCACATCTTTTGATTCCTTCATTGAACCATTACAAAACCTGGACCACACTTTTGGATATCTCTGATTATTTTCTAGTTTGCTTGGAGTGGAACTTTCAGCCTTCTTGCCACCTCTATCCTTTTAAATTTAACAAAGCCTGGATGGAAGAAAAGGAATTCAGTGACATTGTCCACTCCTCTTGGTTATCTGAAGTTGCCTCCTCCTATGATCCTATGTCTGTGCTCAGTCTTAAACTAAAGAGACTCAAAGGTACTGTTAAAGAATGGGAAAACAAAATGAATTTGACTAAGGCTAAGGAGATCGTAGAAATTGACTCTGATATTCTTGGAATTATCTCTGCTATCACCTTGAGCATTCTGTTTGTCAGTGAAGATTCCCAACTCACCTTACTGAAATCTAAAAAGGAGTCTCTATTGGCTCACCAGATTCTTACTTGGAAATTAAAGAGCATGATTGATTGGCTCAAGGAAGGTGATGCTAACACAAAGTTTTTTCATTCCCATGCTTCGGCTAGTAGGAATTCAAAATCCATCTGGGTATTGTAGGACCAGGATGGTAGATTGATTAAGGAGGATCAACACCTCAAGTAGATGGGTGCCCTACACTTTGCTATTGTTTAGAGATGAGGGTTGTACAAACATTTAAGACCAACTCAAAGTAATTCAAATATTTCCTTCCTTTGTCAATGAGGACGATAGGGCTATTTTTCTCACTGTTGCTACTCTGGATGAAGTTGAGGGTGTTCTTAAGGGTATCAAGAAAGACAATAGCCCTAGACCAGATGGTTGGCCTGTGGAATTTTTCTTGAAATTTTTTGAGCTGGTGGGTTCTGAATTACTAGGGGTGGTGGAACAATCCAAAATTGAAGGGAAGGTCTCAGGTGCATTAAATGCCACTTTCATTACCCTCATACCTAAGCGGGATAAGACTCTCTCTTTTGCATACTTTAGGCCTATCTCCTTATGCAAATTGGTGTATAAGACTATTTCAAAGATTGTTTCCATTAGACTGAAACCTTTCTTAGACAATTCTATCTCTGCCAATCAGTTTGGGTTTCTTCACAACAGACAAATTATTGAGCCTATGGGTATAACCCAGGAATTACTGCATTCAATTAAGGTGAAGAAGCTTAAGGTCATGGTCCTCAAGTTGGATATGGTGAAAGCATTTGACCGTGTAGATTGGACCTTCCTCAGACTTGTATTATTGAAGATTGGAGTGCCTCTAGCTGGGGTAAACTAGATTATGGGGTGTATTGTATCTTCAAATTTTGTTGTTCTTGGTAATGGGATCCCTTCAAATTTTTTTCCTGCCTCAAGGGGTATCAGACAAAGCTTCCCCCTTTCACCCCTAGTCTTCATCCTAGTGATTGAAAGCCTGATTCTACTTATAAAGAATGCTCAGCAGTCTGGGAAAATTACAGGCATTAAGGTATCTTCTTTCCTTCACTTAACCCACCTACTTTTTGTCGATGATGTCATACTGTTTGGGCTTGGGACTCTAGAGGAATGGCATGGTTTCAAAGATATTCTTGATCTGTTGTGTTCTGCTACTAGCATGAATATTAGTATTGAAAAATATTGCTTTCTTTTTAATGAAGTAGATCAGGCTACCAGGGCTGAGGTATACTCTCTGCTACCTTTCCAAATGGATCCCATCTTAGTGGGGTTCAAGTATCTCCGTTACTAACTTAAACCTTTGGGCTATGGAACTAACAACTGGATATGGATTATTAAGAAATTTGAAAAAAGGATTAGTAATTGGACTTATAGACTATTATCTCTTGGAGGTAGATTGATTTTAGTGAAGTCTGTTATCTTGGGCTTGGATGTCTATTGCCTCACCCTAGCTCAGATTCCTAAGTCTGTTTCGAACTATCTCAGTCGTTCTATTTTCAATTTTCTTTCGGGAAGTGTGAACAGGGTCTCCAAAATGCACCTGGTTGATTGGCACACTATATTAAGACCTTACGAATATGGTGGTTGGGATATCAAGAATCTGGAATGTTTTAGCTTATCCCTCACACTCAAAAGCTGTTGGTTGGTGTTGCAGGGTAAAGAAATTTGGTCTCACATTATTCAGCACAAATATTTGAAGGATCAGTCTGTGGAGCATTGGTTTAGAAGCAAGAAGTTATCAGTGCAAGGAACTTTCTATGTGTGGAATGGATTCATCAGAGCCTTGTCATTGATCACTCGTTCCCTAGGCTGGATGGTCGGAAATGGTTTGCAAATCTGTATTGGCATTGATCCTGTAGCTAGCTTATACTCCTCCTTTATTTTTCCCTGGGAGCTTAGAGAGTGTCTAGAAGACTATGGCATTACTTCACGGTATGGTGCTCGTAACTTTGGATTTGGTTCTCCCTCGCAGTCTTATTGGCTTACTACTGAGGACTTAGAGCTGGGTGGTCAATGGAAAGACCTTTGGACTGAGTATATAAAAGGGTTATCTCATGGTGGTATACGCCTGGGGGAGTCAAATGATTCACTACTCTGGATGTATAATAAGGCCACAGGATCGGTAAATGCAAAACTTTCTTATGATCTTGTTTCCTCTAGTTTGATTACTAATCAGCTTGTCAGTTCCCTTACACATATTTGGAATTACAATATACCTCTAAAAGTGCTCTGTTTCATTTGGTTGTGCTTGGATAACCGTATAAACACTTGGCCCAAACAGATGCATATTATGTAATGCTGATGAAGAATCGATAAACCACCTACTTTCCTCTTGTCCCTTCACTTGCCATATATATCATTGCCTCAGTATCAGATTGAATCAGTCTTTGGACTGGAAGCATCAATATTGTGAAGTCAAAATGTACTCGTGGTCTAAAAACGAGGTTGAGCTCCTTTATCTCCCTCTCCTCACATCTTGGAAACTTTGGCTCACTAGAAATCGTGCCATTTTTAGGACCTCTCTCCAGACACAAATGTTTTCTTTCACAACATCTTGCTATAGCTCCAATCCTACCCTGTGAATGCACATAAGAATAGAAAATTGAGGAAAATTGGGCAGGCACCAGTACTGATTTATCCTGTGGGTTTTTTAATAAATATCACAAGCTAACGTAAAATGGTGAATCAACCCTAAACCATAGCATTGGCATACTTTTTGGTTAAAGATACATTGCAATGCAACAACTTATCACTATATTCCAATTTAACTAATCTTACTTTAAAAAATAGCAAAAAAAAATGCGAAGAATCCATACTATCCTATGCATGATCAACAATTCTCAATAGAAAAACAAGCCAATTGAAATCCATTTGTGAGCAATTTAAAAAAAGTTACCATGGTATTTTTTTGCAAGAAAATGTGGAAAATGTTTCCAAAGTTATAGAGATGAAATTTCGGTAAAAAATGACTTCAAATATGTGAAAATAACTCATTTTGTCATGTTCACTATAGTAATTTGGTAAAACCATTTTTCCCCTCAAAACATCAGCCTTAGATTGTGGAAGAGTCAATCGGAAATTTTGTGATCCATCATCACTAGGTAGATCCTCTCAGCTCCCTCTTCATTTTTGTTATTCATTTTTTCAGTTTTTTGTTGATTTTGTGGGGGTGGCAAACCTTATTTCTCCTACAATTCTGTGGCCACAGGTTTGATACCCAACTACAAGTAGGTCACCCTACTCATATAGTTTTTGTATACACCAATCACTATAGGCCATGACTATGGATAGGAACATTCACAACCACCCCCCAAAAGGAATAATAAGGAAATTTTATGAAGTGGAAATTGACCCAAATTGTTGTACAATTATTTACATGGATATCCACCATGATAGAGTGGAAAGAGAGGGGGCATGAACATGTTAATGTTATTTCTATGAGACACCAACCTACACTATATGCCTTACAAGAATGTGGGATTCTAAAAAAATTTCAAAGTGAGAAAATGCTTAAACAATGTGATCTACTATATCTCTTGGTGGAGTATTGGGACTCAGATGGATAGTTGTTTCGAGTTAGTCATGCAATTGTGTGTTTAGATGTAGAGAGCATCTATTTCTTGGAAATTTGATCTTAGAGGTGATCTCTAACAATATTGAAGGAGATAGAGTCCCTTGTATTTTGACCATCAACGAGTATATTATGATCTAATATGAATGGGGCATACAAAACAGTAGTAATCAGGTACCTACTATAAAGATTTAGGATTTTACCTTGAATACTCTCTTATTCAAGATTAATCAAGTTTTATTATTAACCATATACAACTTGGATTTGCAGTCACATATATACTATGCTCTTGTGTCCCTCCATTTGATAGTATTTGATTGATGATCGATCCTAGTGGTCAACATGTGAGAGAAACTAACACTATGTAGGACAAGGAAGAAAAATTAATTTGGGTATGCTTCCATACTTTGTGTTTTCTTTCTATAGAGGGTGATAGCTATGCAACCCAAAGTATCAACTTCGCTTCTTGGTCCAAGAGAATCCAACATGCATTGGGGAATGACTTGATGAGCCACTTAGGTGGCAGGTTACCTATGTGTACTTTTTGCCATCATTTCATTGATTGGTGGGGAGAATAAATTAGCGTGATAGACAAATTCCACTACACAGGAACCCACTTTAGGTATTACCCAAATCTAGAATTGTTCCAAGAGCCTAGTGGGGTCCCATTAGTAAGAAGCACATCTTCACATATGTTTTTCCAAGTGTTTTAGATTTTTGTAAACAATATTTAATTTTTAGGAATTTTAATGTTAAAAACTAAAAAAGAAACAATTTTAGTTTTTATATGTGTAATGTTACTAAGTGTATCTTGTTTGATCACACAAATGTAGATCCAAAGCATCTAGTAGGGATGACCCTCAACAGGCTTCAGGCCTTTGATGAAGAGCAATCGTAGGTGGAATTTAAGAATGAGGATGCAAGAGAGACCTTGCGAAACAAATTTCAGAACTTGGAGGGCCTCACAATGGGGGTTAGTGACAATGATAGAGGAGGTTCCTCATTAGATATAGAGAAATATTATCAGGGTTCCTTCTTGATTCATTATATTAATGCGGTGACAAACCATGAGAGTGACATGTTATCACCAAGTTTATGTGGATTATCTTTCTTACTAGTTTTTTTTTGTTTTCCCAAACCATCTATATGTCGCTATATGTATTATGCAAGTCTAACTATCCTGATGATGTATATAAACACGATATATCTTTTTTTGTGGGAACCAAGGAAAACTTTAGGGGAAAAATTTAGCTCGTGGGCTAATTTTCAAGGTTTTTTCCAACAAAATATTTTTCATTTTTCATTTTTTTCTAATATGATTTGCCCAACTTCCATAGGATTAAAATTTGTTACTATAAGAATTGCCAACATTGTCCTAAAACTATATCAAACCCTTGGAAAATTGATTTTATTAATTGCCAAGCAATTTATGGTTAGAAATTTGATATTATTAATATCCACCAAGGTTTCTACACCTTCAGAAAATTATGCATCCTTAAAATTTTCCCTACTGGGAACACACACACACACACACATATTTCTTATGAATCAAGAGATCATTTCAATTTTAGATGATGAAATCTATGGTCATTTCCATTGCTCATTTAGAAACTTTCATTGTTTATAAAAAGTATCTCTAAAGTACAAAGATAAGAGATATATCACCTTGAGCCTTTGTGAAATGTTTCACTTTAGTTAAAAAGCAAAACAAAAAACAAACACAAATAGATCTCCATAACCTACTTATTAATCAAAACAAATTTTCTCCATGTCTTTGAAAAGAACACTTTTCCCCAATTTGGTGGCAAGGTTCTCTCAACCACCACATGTTGAGCATGCGTCAATAGCATAATCAAGTTCTCAAGAAGCATGCATAGTCTAACATAATACTATTTCTTTCCTTCAAATTAGTATATTAATTTTTTAAAATTTTGTAAATTAAAGAAAGCATTGCATCATTAAGAATATTATTTCAATCATTATATCCTTCCCTTTGTCATAAGTGCATATGAATCACTATAATACAAATATGTAAATAAGTACTCTACCACTAATGGAGAACTTTGAATTTTGGGTTAAGAGACAAAGATTGCCTTTTGAGATTCTATGCCTGCTGATTTGGGAAGTTTGGCGTACGAGGAATGCTCATATCTTCCAGGACATCCCAGTGTCATTCCACTCAACTCTGTCTAAGGTGTGCTCCTCTCCATCTTTCCATGTGCAAAGCATCTGTATCCAGTTTTGCAGATCAATGAAAACTTATCCAGATATTCAGGCTGGGAACGTGGGTTTCTTCGATGGAGAAGCCAAAGATGGCATGTGTGGGGCTGGAATGCTTTTATATTTAGAAAATTCTTCCACCTTCAAGCTCAAAATGGATGTTGGCGGGGGCTCCAACACTAAGGCTGAACTTCTTGCTCTATGGGGTCTTCTATACTTTGCCAAACTGAGCATGATTTTGGATCTACAGATCTTGGGGGATTCCAAGGTTATTATTGATTGGGAGCTAAAAAAGCATCAAATACATGTTATAAATCTTGACCATTGGATGAATCGGGTTATATCTATTAAGGAACATTTCATAGGTTTGCAGTTCCAGCATATTTATAGTGAATTTAATATGGAAGTTGGTGATTTATCAAAGAAGGCTCTGGGTATTGGGACCGGCATGATTTTCTGGGAACAATTTATGGGAGATAGATCTATGAACTCTGGCTCTTTAGCTTTACAGTAACCTTTGTTTTTAAGATATTGTTGATATTAGTTTTTGAAGCCTTGTTTAGTGGACAGTTATGTAGACACTGTTTGTCCTAGTGTTGAGGCCTGGAAAATCCCCAAGTATCGACAATAGAGATTCTCCCCAATAACTGCTCCCAATTAACTCGCTTATTGTTTGGTACGGGGAATCCGTTCGATTTACGGTCCGACTACTTTAGAGTTAAGTAACGGTTTAAATATGTTTTACCAGATGCGGCCCAATCCACAATTTATGTGAGTTTTTTATGTTTATAAATGATATGCAAGTGCCTAAATTTAAATGCAGCTTGATTACGAAACAAAAGGTTCACAATGTGATGCGTAGGTTCTTACATCCCGTCTTATCTCCTTTGTTCCTAAATCACAGAAAGCAAATACCAGTTAAGCTAAGCCTATCTAATACTAACTAACCTATCCCTGGGGAGCAAGATGATTATTCTTATTAGTAATGTATTGTATTCCATGCACACATAATTTTACAGGTAGCTAATGTAATTCAGAATACATAGAACACAACAGAAAGATTAACATAGAGATATCTCATTGTTTATTAAAACATTCATTACTCATTTTGCTGCACAATATTCAAGAAAAAGGAATGAAATCATTCATGACTAAGAAATAGTTCAGAGTTAGAACGATCTCACAAATTCGCATAGCCAGCTAACATAGAAATAGTTCTATCTAGCTATCCGCACAACATGCATTTGAAACTCAACAGCTCCTTCTCCGGTAGAAAAAATTGATCCTCTTTATTATAATCATAAATAGTTCCTCTTACAATAAGTGTTTCACATGAGACAGCTAGAAAATTCCCTCTCTCATTCGATTCTACCTATACTTATACATTTCCAAATGACTTTTGGTCTCCGTGCCCTTTGGGATTCCTTTACAATTTGGTTACAAAAAGGACTTGTCATCTAGTGTGCTCACTAATTAAGAAAAAAATACAAATATTAAAAAATAGGTTTCACATGTGTCAATAAGACAAAACACTTTAAGTGGACCCAGCTAACTCATCAATAAACTGCTTCCATGCCATAGCATCCATAACTATTTTCTCAAAGTCTTATGGCTCCAAAAATCTGACAGTGACTTCGTGCTTGGAAGCCTGAGCCTTTATGTTTGCCATTCTGGCTGGGAGCACTCGGAGCTGATCTTCCAACATACAGTTGCTTAATGCTACTTGAGCAATTACACTTTTGAGCACCCTTTCGTCCAAGCTTTTAATCAATTGTATACCCAACTCATCTTCCTGCAATCTAACATGCAATTGTTTCAAATGTTCTTCATGTGCAGGAAGTTCATCTAAAATTTTCTTGGATGATGTTTGGCATCTATTGTGAGTTGTAAGTACCTTGTTACAAAACTCAATGCATCGGTCCTTAGTTCTCTTGACTGCCTCTATCAACTTCTCAGCAGCTTCATTACCAAAACCTATTAGTTCGTATTCAAGCTGCACTCTCTCTGAATCTTTGACTGGTGTATTCACTGGGGGATCCTTGGTTGTTTCCAGCCATGTCAATGTTCCTTGAATGATTTCCATGATGTTCTGAGTCTTGTCTTTGAATTGAGAAGCTATGACTGATATTTATTCTAGTCAAGCTTCTACTTTCCTGACCTTCAAAACCTCCTCCACGATATGGACCTACATTTGATATATTTTGCTCCTGAGCATAATAGCATGCTTTGTCAAAGGTGCTATGTCTGTTCTTTGTTCATTTTCTACCTTCAAAAACACCTCCAATGAGCTCTTTTGAGCCTCTAGTGCCACCACTTGGGCTTCATATTGTCCTACCTTCTGTTTAGTCATAGAATTCTATGTTTCCAACTCTGCAATTCTGTTTTCCAATTCTCCTTTCTCTTTACTAAGATTCATGTTTGATAACTTCAAAGTATCCTATTCTTCTTCTAGGGTTTGGTATTCCTGTTGAAGCCTCTCATAATCTGAAAGAGTATCTTCATACTTTCTCTTTGATTCTCTGCCTACCCTTTCTTCCTTCCTCAAAACTTCATTCATCTCTGCCATCTTTCCTTTATAATGGTCAATGATCTCTTTTAGATTATCAACATTGTGAGCATTGGCATAGGCAGTTGCAATACCCATGGAAGCCAATTGCTTCAGATTATCCTCCACAGTTTTTAACATTGTCTTTTCTGTCACTGTGGTTACCGATGGTTGAGTCCCTACCTTTAAAGTTTTATATGTTCTCCACTTAATAGATTTAGTTTTAAGATCAAGATGAATATCTTCCAAACATGCCACATCATACTGTTTGGATGGGGTAAATGGTACTAATCCCATTTCAACTATGGGAAGATGGCCTCCGGTAAGCATGTTGCTTGATGTAGACAGAGGGTTCTCTGGATTATCCCAAACAGGGCTTTGTCCTAGATTCTCATTACTCATATCCTCTCAATCTTCTTTCACCTGTTCTTCTGTAACCACCCTTGGGTTCGATGATTCCTGAGCGATAGAGCTTTCTAATTCTGCAATCTTTCCTAGAATAGCTTCTTCATTCTTTTTCTTGGAAACTTCTTCTTCTTCTTTATCTCTTTGTGCTTCATCTTCCAACGGTTTCTTTGCTCCTGCTTCCAATCTGCTAGCACTCTC
Organism: Pseudotsuga menziesii; assembly: GCA_001517045.1. Classification (NCBI taxonomy): domain Eukaryota; kingdom Viridiplantae; phylum Streptophyta; class Pinopsida; order Pinales; family Pinaceae; genus Pseudotsuga; species Pseudotsuga menziesii. The sequence continues at coordinate 28,492 of LPNX010718795.1, read as the reverse complement.
TTCTTTGGCCTTCTTTGCAGCTTCTTCTTCTTGCTCATTTGGTTTTGGATTGCTACTGCTGCTCCCATTAACTCCAGAGGTCTTCCCTTTCAAACGCTTGCTCAAAGTGGCCATGCTATAAACATTCCTATATACTTGTTCCTCTTTATCTACATAGTCTCCATATTCAAAATTCACCTTATGAGCTGCCTTATAAGCTGCCACCTTACCTTGGGAGTCATTTTGGTGAAAGCTCTTTTCTCCGAAAAGGCAGATCTCTAGTTCCTTGACGAATTCTGGAGCACTCTTAACCTTGGAAAACTTGTAGCTTCCCACATAGAATGGTACTAATGGGAACACAGCCTTCTTCAAATCAAACAAATAATTCCCAAAACCATCTAGAAAAACTTGTCTAAGAGCTTCCTTGTGCACTATGTAATCAGTTGCATCTTTGGGCAGCAATGAGGGGGATTTGGTTCCCCCATACATCCTTAGATATGTACCTTCTTGGGAGAAGAAGTAATCCCCATATTCCTTGATGGATTCTAAAGCTCCCTCAGATTAGCATGGACACTCTTCCAGGAAAATCAACTGATATAGGGGCCTAAAAAATTCTTCACATATCAACTTGCAATGACTATGATACTTATGAGCCCCAAATATCTAGTAAGCTGTGTATATAGGGGCTTTCTCCCCTTTCCACATGTAGTTGACTTTCTCGAACCTGTGACTATAGAGTATACATTCTATTAAAAAAGAAGACATATAAAATTCTGATTTGCTTTGTTGCAAGCCTTCCTGGGCTACTTTGACGCATTTGGCCAAATTCCTGGACACTATGTCTGCCCAATTAAAAATTCTTCCTTCCATGGCTACATAGTACATAAGTGGAATCCCACCAAAATTATAAAGTTTCCCATCAGCTCTACCATAGAGCTTTCTCAACTTCAGTGTTATTATTCTGAAAGGAGTCCGAAGATGAGCAATCTCATACTTCCCATATTGTTTGTGTCAGAACATATTTCCCTCAGCCACCATCATCTTCATTGTGGCTATATAATCAACCTTCAGTTTCCTAACCCATTCTGTTGTCACGCTGATTTCCTTTTCTCGTAAGCTGTAGGATGCTGATATAAATGCATGCGCAAAAGATGCCACTCCCTTATTTTCATAATCATTTATCGTCATCCCTGTGGTATCTATTCATGGAAAGATCCACCCAATGACTTCTGCACATGGGAGAATTTCAGGTCTGGTAGTCACCTTAGTGATCCCATATCGAAATATATTTTCATACAAGGCCAGGTCTTCAAACCTTGCCTCCAGGACCTTCTTTTCCACCAGCATGTGGAACATCTGACCCCACTTGAACTTGGGTTCATCTCCAGTTATGGCCTTCATATCCTCATAAATTATTTCTACCTTTGTCACGAGCACAGCTTCGGCCACTTCTGTGTTTGAATCATATTCAACAAACTTGGGCTTCTTTTTCCCTTTCTTTGTCATGATGTCTGAGGTGTGTTGTCACTATGATAAAATAGAGCAATCTTAGCATTCACATTGTAAATTAACGACTGTATTTGAATGAAAGCATGAAAGTGAAATAAATATGCATATACTAAACAAATCAAAACCTTCATTTTGTCTTAATCTATCATTTCCATCCATTGGGACAAGAAACACACGACACGGGTCAGGGTTACAGTTTGACAACAAAAAACTGTTGGACATAGGAGAGCTTTGGCCTCTACACTTTTAGAAGAAAACCCCAACTCAGCAATACCTCCCTCCCACAGGTGCAACAAAATATTCGAGCTTACGGTGGTGATGCCCTAGGGTAAACGACTAGGCCCACTATCCCACGGCTGGAACATATAAACCCAAAACTTGCAGGCTCTGCGTGAAGCATGGAAAATGTGGCTTTCACCAATGCCCAAGAGTAAGATACACGCTGGCTCCATGCCGACGTAAAGCTCGGCTCTCTAGATGTCCATTATTGACCTAACCGACTGAGGGTGAAACACTTTTGGACTAACTGATGGGGTTTTGCAAGCAGGTAGAGACTAGGCGAAACTTAAAAATTGAAAAGGAAAAACCTAAGAGATATACGGGAAAAATACCCTTTTAAACCGAGCAATGAAAAAAACCTAACCTACCCCTATGCAAATGTATCAACGATCGATAGCTTCATGGCTTAATCAAATCAACCAATTGAAAGAAAATATTGAAACCTACCTGGCAGGCCAGAGGCTCAACACGCGGTTGAAAGCACTAGGTGAGAATGCGCCATGTGAGCTCCATGAATGATTTTTCACCAACCACACAAAAAAGCTTGAACGAGATAAACGCTCATCAATTCCTCAGCCTCTCCGTAAAATGAAAATGGTAGTAACCTTTTCACTTTGTGAATAAATAGGATTTCAAGGGTTAAGACATTTAAAGCGGCATTAAAAACCTATACGTGCAAGGAAAATGTCGTTGCTGCCAAACGCTTCGAGTTGGAGGACATAAGTCAACATGGGAACAACCCTGACAAAGGTGGCTCAATCATTCTAATTCAACCACAACTGCCAGCTCACAACTCAACAACTCATCCGCAATTTCTTTTACGGCTCGGAAGTCAAAACCACATCGGCGAGAAAGACAGGATTCCAACTGCCATAGCGGCTCTAAGATTAAAAAACCTCCACCATAGCGGGCCTTACAAGAATCGGGTCTTTGACAAAGGAACTCCTCCTCCATAGCAGCAGTACCAAGGGAAAATCTTCCATAATGGCGGGTCTTAAAGAAACAGAGAAAAATTCCACAACAAACTTGTAAGGGTGTCTGTCATTGCGGTCGAGAATTTATAAACTTTCCGCTGAAGCGGCTTCAAAAAATAGACCGAGACACGAACCAAAAATTACCCGCTATAGCGGCCTATACTTGAGGAAGCATTCGTCGTAGCAGCAAACCAACAGGATCTGTCGTTGTGGCTCTCGGAAATCAGACAAAATGATGAATTAAGAAGTCATCCGCCATAGCGGACATGACTCAAGAAACCTTCCGCCGTAGTGAGATGAAAAGACATCGAAAACTTTTCTAATATGCAAACTAGAAATCATCCATTGTAGCGGCTCACAACTTGGGAAACCATCCGTCGTGGCGAATAAAAAACACACCTTCTACCTTGATAAAAACTCAAAGCTCTTAAGACTTTTCCTCATGATAAACAAAACAAAATTGTTGGATCTCAACATCAAAAAATGCATAAAAGACAAACTAAATTTTTAAAAAGGGGGGTCCTAAAAAATGTAATTTTTTTTTTTGGGGGGGGGGTATGTTGCAGCAGCAACACCTGGTATCAGTTTTTTTGAACTACGTATTTCTAGAGGATTCAGCAATTAAGCTACTATAGACCTAAGTCCATTTTGTATCTAAGTGGTGTCGACTTTTAAGACACAATTTTATAAAAGTTAGAACTGTCTTTTTTCTCCTGAAAAAAAAAAAAAGTAACTTTAAATCCAAAAAAAAATCCAAAAAATAACCATTTAAAACTTTGAAATAATCCACAAAAATATAAAAATGCATCCCAAAGTAATTAAGTTCACCTACCTTCAACTAGTTATATTGGTGATTAAGAAAAATAAATGAAGCTGATGTTTTGGTATGGAATTAATCCAAATCGGGTAGATATACTCCAAAAGATGGATATTTGCAAATGATTTTGGACAGAAATGATTTGGAACTTTCTTGGTGGTGGAAAGTGTTGTGGAAGTTTAAATGTCCACTTAAATAAAAAATCTTCTGTTCATTTTTATTTTCTGGTAGAGCTCTTACATGGGATGTTCTAGTTCGGAAAGGGCGGGAAGGCCCTGGTAGATGTTATCTTTGTAAGAAGGAACTTGAATCTAATTATCATTTAGGTGTTGAGTGTGTTTTCATTCAAAGTGTTTGGCTTGATATTGAGATTAAGTTAAATCTGTTGCACTTATGGACTAGGGACTCAATGACTTCTTGTATGAAGTCTTGGTGTCTCAATGAGGATGTTAAACATATAAGGTCTTTACCTGTTATTGTTTTATGGTTTATCTAGAAGGCCAGGAATCAAAGTTGTTTTGAAGATATCAATTATGTTCCATCTCAGGTTGCTTCTTTTAGTTTGGCACTGTTGCAATCTTATCCTCGGGATAAAATTACTTTGAACATCAAAAATGTTGCTGAAGAAAGTATTGATAAAGCTTATGCTTGGGGGTATTTTGATGGGTCGGCTGCAAGTGATCCTAAAATTTGTGGAGCTGGTGGCAAGCTTTACATTACTGATGATCATTATTTCTTCTTCAAAGATGGATTAGGAGTTGGCACTAATAATTTTGTTGAATTATGTGCTCTAAAGCTTCTTCTGTCTTTGGCTCGAGTCAGTCGTATTAATAAAATTCAGATTTTTGGAGACTCTTAGTTGGTCATCAATTGGGCCAAAGGTAATTTTAGAATCCAAAATCTTATACTTTCTCAGGTTCTTCTGGAAGTCAATCAATTATCTGATATGTTTGAGCTGGTTGAGCTAAAGCACATTTTTCGTGAAAGAAATTCTTCTGCAGATGAATTAGCAAAATCTGGAGTGGTTGTAATGGAAGGATTCTGGTATATTAAAGAGTTTACAGACTGTGGTAGCTTTGAGACTTATCATATTTTTTTAGTTTGATATGATGAGGTTGTTGTTCAGTGGCGGCTGGTTCTTGGACTGTTAGCTGGAGTTTTTATGTGAGTTCGATCTTGAAATCAAGCACATAAAGGGAAAAGAGAATAAGATAGCTGATGCACTCAGCAGGAAGGTGCAAGAAATGCATGTGGTATCTCTTAGTATTTTCCAATAAGATTTGAGGCAGATATTGTTAATCATGCTGCTGGAGATGAATTGTATGAGCTAGTAAAAGACAAATTGCAGCAGCAAAGTCTTGAGAAGAGATATGAGGAATTTAAGTTGGAGGAAGATGGACTTCTTACTTATAGAGGTAGAATTTATATTCCAAATGTAGCAGATTTGAGGAGAGTTGTTATGGATGAAATCCATCAAACTCTGTATTCTGGTCACCCAAGATACCAAAAGATGATTGCTACAGCCAGAAAGCAGTACTTTTGGCCAGGAATGAAAAAGGATATGGCTGAATACATTTCAAGGTGCATGAAATGTCAGTAGGTAAAGGTTGAGCATCAACACCCAACATGTTTGTTGCAGCCTTTTCTAGTTCCAGAATGGAAATGGGAAATTATTTCCATGGATTTTATTACGGGATTGCCGATGACTTGGATACAACATGATTCCATCATGGTTGTGGTAGAAAAGTTGAAAAACGAAGCACATTTTATACCGGTTAAGTCTACGCATAAGACTGATGACATTCCAAAGATCTTCATGAAGGATATTTTCAAATTGCATGGATTGCCTAAGGCAATAGTCTCTGACCGAGATGTCAAGTTCACTTCCAATTTTTGGAAGGGGTTTTTTGCATATTTGGGTACAAAGCTCAACTTCAGCACTGCAAACCATCCTCAGACAGATGGGTAGATAGAGAGAGTTAATCGGGTGCTTGAAGATATGCTTCGCATGTACGTGATGGACAAAGCAACCAAGTGGGAAGATTACTCACACTTGGTAGAGTTTGCTTATAACAATGGACAGCAGGCATCCTTGGGGATGAGTCCGTATGAAGCTTTGTATGGAAGAAGGTGTAGGACACCAGTCACTTGGGATAATCCAATGAATAGGGTTGTGCTTGGACCATAATTGCTCAAGGAAATGGAGCAAGAGGTTGCAAAGATCAGGAAGAATCTGAAAGCAGCACAGGACAGACATAAAAACTATGTAGATAAGCATAGGGTGAACAGGGAGTTCAGTGTTGGGGATCATGTTTACCTCAGAGTGAGGGCAAGGGAGAGTTCCTTGAAGCTTGGAAGTTGTGCCAAGTTGTCACCAAGATATTGTGGGCCGTTTGAAGTGCTTGAGAGAATAGGTCTAGTTGCATATAGACTTGCATTGCCTGCTAGCACTAGAGCTCATAATGTTTTTCATGTTTCTTTGCTTAAGAGATATGTACATGATCCTAACCATGTGATAAATTGGGATATGATTTAGGTGGAACCCAAGGGAGAGTTACGAACCGAACCAATGCGCATCCTCAACAGGAAGGTCACAATGCTCCGGAACTGGGCCATAGGTCAGGTAAAGGTGCAATGGGAGCACTACAGACCTGAAGAGGCTACGTGGGAGCTGGAGGATGCCATGAGATTGGCACATCCATTTTTGTTCAATTTTGCGGAACACTGAGGCGATACCAGTGTAGCATTTTTTTCAATTTTGTAAAGCACTAAGGACAGTGCTATTGAAGGGGGAGGGGAATGTAACACCCCGGTTTTGACCCCGTTGTATTAAATGTACATGACGTATATATTGTAATGAATCATGGTGTGGAGCTAAAGACAAAATCCCCACCATCGATTTGGTTGTGTTATGTTTCAGTGAACATAATCGTTGCCGATGGTATATTGTGCTATTCGGCACATATGGTTTCTAGCATCATGTAAATGTGTTTTTAATTAAATAACCCCAACCAGCTATGTCACTGCAACCATATTGAAAAGGATTTTCTTAAGGATAAGGAGGGGGATTGTTAAACCTTGAGCCCATGGGGGAAAAGCCATGTGTCACCACCCTTTTTGTTTTGCTCACCTTCCCTTGTCTCATCCAACTACCACCTTAAATGTTCTGCTGATTAGTTGGGGTAGTTATTACTGGGGAGTGGAGTGTGGCAGGACTATCAGTCCTTTCCCACACGCACACTCCACCAACAAATCGAACCTCACGTTGGGCAGGAAAAATGACTACACCCATCATTCCACTCTCTCCACGATGGCGCGGGGCAATCTTCCACACTTTCCCACTCGCCATTCTCCATTGTCATCCATCCTCATGCAGAGAGACATCATGTTCATCACGCGGAAGATTCTTTCTATTTGGTCTCATGTAGCAGGGAGGAGAGTCGTTTTTTGGTTGTCATTCATGTTTTCTACAGGGGGTTATCTATGGTTCCTATACAAATATGTGTTCTACGTGTATGTTTTTCCTCATGCACAGGATGGGAGTTCAATTTCTTTCCCTAGTGCAAACTGTGTGATTTTTCGAGTTGCTTCATCCCATTGTGTAGCTGGGAGCTGAGGTCTTCCCCACATTGTTCGTGGCTGTTGTTTCCCTATATTTCATTGGTTGTGTTGTTTCTATGTGTTGGGTTGCTATAGGTTGTTATGGAGACGTTTTGGCCATGATAGGGCCAAGAACAACTCAGGAGTTGCTTTCCCCTGTCTAAGCTGTGAATAGCTTGTTTAGCTGTGTGTATGCAGTGGTTGGTCTTCGAACTGTGTTGGAGTGGGGATGAGGGCTTGGTTTTCTTGAAAAACCTGGTGTGTTTGGGAGCCACATAGACAGAGCTAGAGGGCTGACTTTCTTCTCCACAACCCCTGAATAGCACTGGAAGGGAGGTCAGGGCCTGAGGGAATGTGTAGCAGAGAAGGGACTGATTTCCTTGTGTTGGGTGTGTGTGGGTGTTCTAGAAGCTAGGCTAGTTCTGGTGTAGGTGTCCTTAGCTCTTATATGGGCTCACTATCTTAGCATTTATCCTTTCCCAGCTCCTTGATGACCTGATAAACCCAATTGTGTTGGCTTGGCTGGTTTGTTGATGGACTGATAAACCCAACTGTGTTGGATTGGATGATCTGTTGTTTTGTGTATCCTTGGCTATGTGTAAGCCTGCTTGTTCCTTATTCCTTGGGTAATCATGCCTAGCTCGGGGGTGGTAGCGTTGCTGAGAGATTAAGGAGCACGCTGGCCTATGGTTAGGTGGAATGTTGCAGCGACGTAGTTGGTTGCGAGACGAATCCTTTATAAGATAAGTATTCTTGACCATTTCATCTCTGCATTTATATTTATTGTTTAACAATTGATGATGAACATGTTGAATGCTTGAATGAATGTATGTTTGCTTCCGCTGTGTATGTAAAGGATTATGCATCATTAGTACATTTTATGTTCAAGCATTTTGGTTTTATGTATCTTCATGTTCATGGGGCTAGTTGCCTGGATGTTTAATGACATCGTAGCATCCTCTTCGCCAGTCGAAGGGTTGGGGACGTTACAGAAAGACTCACTAAGAGAAGGTTCGAGAGAAGATAGAGATCTCTCTAAACCCTGAAAAATAAAGATGAAGGCTCCAAGCTAAGCGATACCTAAAAACCAGCTCTCAATCTTATTTGAAAGAAAAAAAAAGCAATAAAAATCATATACCATAAGAAATATCACTTGAGTTGACATGCTTAAATTAATTCAATGGATATTCATATTTTAAAGGTTTCACGAGTCATTACTCCTTGAGATTCATTAGTCTCCTTATGATGGCCCAATAGTATGGATTGAAACATTGAGCAGAATCAACATTAAAACACAATATGGGTTGAAACATTGAGCAGAAACAACATTAAAACATAAAATTGATATTCTCTCTATCACTTCTTAGTAAAAACCCTAAAAAAACCCTATTTTATGCACATGTGCACCCTGTCATTGTCCATCCCGCGTATGATTTAATTTGAGGTTAAAAAATAATTAATTCTTGGGAAAAGTGAAATCAGTTTCATGGGTTCTAACCTCCTTTTTCTCGTAGATAAATGCCATAAATTCCCTAACTGCCTCCCCAAAAGTATAAAAGACGCTAAGGAAAGGATGAGGAGAAGGAGAGTGTATTGCATCCTTATGTTAAAATTTTGCCTATTGAATCCACTACCCTAGTCCCAAGTTTGCAAACCATTTCCACCATATTTGGAAATCTGCAATTTCAATAGTCTCCATTATTATATAGTCAATAAACTATAACATTGTTTCTTTGAGCTTGTTTCTTATGGAGCATAGAGAAGTTGTGCATGTGTATGGCCCAGACAGAGGAACTCAGATTCCGGCTTAGAACATTGACTTTGCTGAGAGCAGGTGAGATCATTCTTGTATCTTACTATGTATTATTATATAAATTAGAATTCTCTTACTTGTCCTATAATATGTTAAATACTCGTTTTTCATTATCTTGAAAAAGGAATTTGAATTGCAGTTAATTATTATATATTCATAGTTTCATGTTGGTGTTCTTATTTGCATTGGTGGTTGCAAGTTTTCAAGGACATTTGGATCAGAAATTGAAAAAGGGATCTTCTACAACCTACAAGACCAAGGGTAGGGGCTTGAATTTTTGTTTTCAAATTTCTAAATAATTGTAAATATGTTTAATTGCATTCTTAAAAGGATTGTTTGATTTAGCTTTCTGTAGCACCAAACTATGATGGCCCTAACCCATAGCCATTAGGGGATTTTCTCTAAAACACTTAATGAGATACTTTACTTCCATAAAAGTCTCATTGGCGGATCACTATGACCTACAAGTTTTCATGAAGTTGCAACTTCCAAGAGGTGAAATCCCTTTGGAGTCTTTCATGGAAGGTAGTAAAGTCTATTCATATAGCTTCTATCATTGAATCATCTATACAATGACACTATTTTCTCATTTTCAATTTCATTCTATGCTTTTAATTTATTTTTTCCTAAAACTTACCTAAAAACTTTTTATCCTAAGCAGTGAAGGTCCCCAAAGAAAAATACACTTTTTTTAAAACTATAAAACCAAAACATTATAAAAATATGTGTGCACTTTGTGAATGTTTCTTCTTCACAGGGATATTTTTTGTTTTTCATTTTATATAAACATGGAAAAAAAGTTGAGAACAAAGACATGTATAAAATTGCATTCATATATTAATTTGTTAGCTTTAACAAAGAATAAAAAATATAATTTTTCAAAAATAAATAAAAGAAAAAATTGTTAGCATTAACAAAGAATAAAAAATATAAATTTTTAAAAATAAAAAGAAGAAAAAACAAAAGAGAATTTCATTGTAGATCATGCTAATATATATATTTTTAATTAAATATTGAACATTAAGTCAAGAGTTTGGAACAAACATGGCCCCTTAATTTTTCTAAAACTGTGTAATGACAAGAATTTTATTAAATATATATTTGACACAGTAATTGGTATCAATATTTTTAAAACATATACCATTAAGAAACAATAATTTCTACAAATTGTTTTTCAGTGTATGTTAAAATTCACAACCTGTATGAATTTCAAAGAATTTAAATTAAAAATATCAATTTTTCAATACCACATTTCAGTAAAGTTTATGGATTCACAATAACTCTTGTAAAAAAACTTATTTCACCTTTGCATAAGTTAATTAAGGTTATATCAAGTACATTAAAGAGTAACCATTTCAAGAAACAAAGTAGGTAGTTATTAAAAGATAGCATACTTACAATCAACCAGGAATGGAAACTCTCATACATATACCTTCACAAGTAATGGAAACTCTCATACATATACCTTACCTTTGACAAGTGTAAAAGTTTAACATCAGTTAGCTCATAAAAGATAGAAATTAGGACATAGCTATATCATCACCACTTTTAAGTGAACAATAATAACGTAATTGAATCAATGCAATATTTCTCAAGCCATATGTTTATTTCGTATTTTTTATTCATGCTATCAAAACTACAGCAACAATAAAGTCATAGCCATCACGAATCAAAGAACTAATCCATTTCAAATGCTAGAATAAACAACAAAGTTATCACCAAGAACAACATATATTCCTATCATCATAAAATTAATAATACTAGAATAAAACTATCAAACAAATAAAAGATACACCATCACATCATCAAAAACATGACAAATACATATATTCCTATCATCATAAATTAATAGTACTAGAATAAAAACTATCAAACAAATAAAAGATACACCATCACATCATCAAAACATGACAAATATCAATACTAAGGTCACAGGGCTCATTGAATAAATCTATTGCATAGTTATTGTGAATGGATTCACCTGTTCACTAAGTTAATGCCCTAGTGAATAATCCTATTGATGAGTGGGTTAATTTCATATATACTTGAATAATCCTCTTGATGAGTGGGTTAATATCATATATACTTGCTAGTATAGGTTTACAATTAAACATTTTTTTTAGATGTACATGTATGTCAATAAATAAAAGCAAAAGAGGGTATGAGAGAAAAAAACCATATTTTCTAACATTTATCTAAAGATCTTGAATATATCTATCCAATATGGTTTTGATGTAAGGTCGTTCTCATTTCTACATGCATTAAACAAATACATTCTTTAAACTCTTTTGCATATAATTAACAAAGAAAATAATAAAGTATAATCTACTTTCAATTAAAGCAATCCACATCCTAGTATGAAATTCATGCATTCTAACATTTATCAATAATAAAACATAGTAGTTGTTGGAGGGCGGGGAAGAGATCAATCTATATAAAATGTAAAGTTAATGTTATAGCAATTCAAATACTTGATTTTCGATGCAACATTTCCTTTACTAGGTTTAGGATCCTCCTATCCTTAGCCACAAGTATTGATACTCCACTGATGGTGATCTTGGACCTTACTATGGTGGAGAGACCAACTAATAACACTTTAATATCCACACAAGGCCAATGAAATGTTGAAGAAACCAACTAATAGCTCATCCTTGGCAATGGAAATGTTAACTAGGAACTGTTTTCACATTGTCACTACAAACTTCAAATTAAGGCATGCAATCTTTGTGATCTAAATTGATTTTGAGTATCACATATAAATGTGTCATGGACTAAGAGTGTAAAATATTTGTATAATAGATATAATCCATCAACACCATAGGCATTGAATGGATGTTTCATGGTGATAAGAAGGAGAACCAATAAGTGGAGTAAACTCAACATCATGGTTAGAAAATAATAATGATGCACCAAAAAAAGCACATAAGAGGAACAAGTGTTTTTACCATGGAATACCTATATAGGGAAAATCGCCACCAATTAGATATATATTAGTCCTAGCCAACATTGGTCACATTTGGCATTTTACAATGGAGTTATGCAAGCATTTGAATATGATTCATCACATTCTAAAATCATGGACCCGTAAACCACTAATGGTAAACCTATTATTGACTAAAATCAAGGTTATCTTAAATCAATTTTTAACAAGTCAAGATTAACCTAACATTCCTCTCTTTAAACTTTACTTAGGGTAAGCACCAACACCCCTCAAATTTTTGAAATAGGGTATCGAGAATTGTTGTTGTTGTAGTTGCATGAGACATCATCTCATAAGTCGTCAAAGAAAATAAATAAATAATTAAATTATATTGCAAAACTAACAAGTTGGACCTCGTTAAGAAGTCAGGTCAACCCCGGTTAAAATTCAAACAGAAAACAGTATAAATAGGAGGGACACCTCCTCATTTGGACATACATCAAAAAAATAAAGTTTTCTCCAAGAGTGAGAAGTTCACTATTACAGCTAGGAGAAGTGTTTTCTGGGATTCTCCACTTTGGAGAAGTTTCTCTCTTGTTTCATGGGGTTTGTGATACTATTATCTAGATGTACATCGATATCTATTGGAATGTTTGAGCTTGAGGGAGACAAAGAACTTCTTTTGTCTATGGTTGGAAGATGATCATTGATCATCGTGGCTAAACGAGCTCCACATTGTTTTATTTATGTGATTTGTCATTCTTTTAGTGGTCTTGGTTTATAACTATAAAAAATCTAACACGGTATCAAAGAAGTGCTAAAATAAGCCATTGTCGAAAACAAGGGCTCCACAGTTTGGAGTGATTTTAACCACTGATTGTTTGAAGAAGGAGCATAGATCAATTCACCCTCCCAGGGCACATCTTATTATGGTGTCCAAATCCAGTTTGGTGAAAGTTAATTTTTTGACCTAATACTATCGAGTTCAATACCTAAGGATCCATAGATGTAGCC
>LPNX010718795.1:0-12588 GCA_001517045.1 Pseudotsuga menziesii | reverse complement strand
GGTTCCAATGTAGAGGAATCATGCTCTTATTTAAAAATTGCATAACCTTCATCAAGAGACAATTCAAGTTCCTCTTCCACCACATCAAGTGTTTGGATATCATCAAGATAATATTCAAACAAATCAAGAACATTCAAATTTCCACATTTTTCATGATCCACCATCTCATGAGAATCCTCCAAACAATCTACCATTTGACAATCTGAAACATAGGAGGAAAAACAAGTAACTCGTAACTTTTCAAGAAGTTGCTCATTTTGAATTGTGAGCTTATGATTATCCTCATTATTATTCAAGTATGCATCATGTAACAATTCATTAAGCTCAAACAAATGGTTTCTATAAAAAACAAAGCACATGAAATTACCTTTGATGTGGCACATTGATCTTTGAATCTTCTCCATGTCTTCAAGGAAGGATGTTTCCCCCAATGAAGTAGCTCTCCAACAAGAGTTTGACACTAATGATTGACTGTCATGGAGTATTCTAAGGGACTCTTGGAACTTATTTTCATTAATATTTAAGGACCCTTCAATAAAATGAGGCTCTTGCAATTGAACCTCCTCATCTTCTTCCTTCTTCCTTGGACCAACTTCATGAAGCTCAAGTGGTGATGGGGAAGTTGATATTGTTTCTTCTTCAATTGCTACAAGGTATTCATTTTCTTGATTACTAGACATTTGGATTGCAACAAAATTTTGAAATATTATCTCTATTCCACCAACATATATTTGTGAGCACCCATCAGTAGGTACTCCTTCATAGTTCAAGCATCCATCAGTAGATGCTCTTTCTTTCATTTCCAAGGTAGAATGTGTTTCGAAATGATATTCAGTATTTTCAATAGAAACTTATTCATAATCATGTGATGTCTCTTCATATTTTTCAGAGTCACTTGGGAGTGAATTTATATCCTCTTCATGTACTACTTCTTCTACTTCACCTATTTCAGATTTAGGTGGTTCATGTGTCTCCTCCTTTTGCTCCTTCAAGCAAGCCGATGCATTTTTCCCCTTGGTTTTTTTAAGATAAATATATTTTCTCCAACTTTGGATAACCAAAAATTCGAATCCTTTAATAATATTCTTCATCATGTCTTCAAATATAGGATCCACAATTTTTTTATGCTCCTCGCCATCATATGAGGTTCCCTTTTCATCCCTAGTCATAGTTTCCTCTTCAACGAAAGCACTTTTGGGTTTCAATATCTAATGGTGGTCCCTAAATTATTGTCCTCATAAATATAAGACCACATCAGGTTCCAATATCATGCTCTGATACCAATGTAATGTCCCTTTTTAATAAATTAAATTAAATGACCAATTTTTCACTTTTTTCTCAATTTCGTCCTTTGACTAGTTTTGATGTCTAGGTATCCAAATTGACCCAAATGCTCCCAAATATTCTAATAAGGTGTATGAATTATATTAATACTTGAATATTATTTTAATGTATGATTTATGACCCTCAAATTAATTATGAAAACTTGTTTAAGATTCTGGTCGAGGTAGGAGTTTTGACTAGTAATTTGGGGTTCTAATTCCCCCACAATGAATACTGAAGCTTCCCAAATGCACTCAAGACAACTCTAATATCTGAATGGAATAAGGGTAAATGTAAAGGACATCAATATTAAATCATATTCATCACCATTCAACTTTTAATGTCTGCTATAAGTCCCTTAAATCAGATGCAAAAAGACTAGTTTCAACCTTGGGGGGAATGATAGGAAAACTTCTCCAAATGCTATGAAACTCAACAAAATAAGTCCAAATTATTATGTACTGAAAATAAAACTCATATAATCCATCAATAAAATTCCATTCATCCATAAATCATCAATATTTTACTTATCCATTCCAATCTATCAACAATATATTGGTTCACAACAAGGTAGTGGCGAAATGGCATTGTTTCTTCATTGTTTAATATTTATACATGAAATATTATGGGTATTTAAACTTGAAAGTCTTATTAAATTTTAAATACATAAATATAAGTCCATTAATTGATAAACCCTCAGTATTTTACTTATCCATTCAAATCCATCGACATTACATTGGTTCACAACAAGATAGTGGGGAAATGGCACTATTTCTTCATTGGTTAACATTTTTACATGGAATATTTTGGTATTTCGACCTGTGAGTATTTTTAGATTTAAATAAACAAAATTTAAATCAGAACATAAAATATTGGTGCATTATAAGCTTCCCCAAATATATCAATAGCTCACCCAAAGCGCAATCCCTCCATGAGCAAGAATATACCATAAAAATTGGAAATGGTTGAGAGAAAGTGTTGCAATAGAAGGAACCATGAGCTTCCCTGTAGCTTACAAATGAAAATAAAACTCCATTAAATCACCATGAAATACCTAAGTGGCCTCTCCAAACACCAACTTGGATGGGAATCTTTCACCCTCGAAATTAGCTAAGGCAAGAAAACTAATCATCCACTAGCTCTCACAATTCACAAATGACAATTTCTCAAATGAACAAAATTTATTCTCTTGTTTGATTCCTATATTTTATAAACATCATTAGCCTTTCAAGGTTACCAATACATCCAAAAACTCAATCCAATTCGAATTTGGGTGTGTGTTCAAGATTTTCCATGTGTCCTCCCTTTCCTAGCCTTCCATCTTCCCCCAATTTGAGTAGGAGCCCATTGAGCTTCCCCAACTCACATGAGCACCCTCTTGGATGCTCTATTTCGACCTGAAATTTCATACATGTAATATTTCATCCCTCATATCTGATTTTTTTCATAGGTGTCATAACATGTTCATCATTGTTGTCATAGAGCTAGGGAAACTAGTCCAAGTGTCTCACTAGCTCCAAAATGCCTCTTCCTCTTCCATGAGAGTTACTCTTCCACTCCACTTCAACCTTAATTGATTCATGCCAAGTATATTGACCTTATAACCCATCCCATGACCCTTGGTATTTTTATGCATTCAAAATTACAAGAGGAGGATTCCATGTGGCATAGAAAATATAGCTTGTGTGGGTCCCACATTCACCATGTGTCTTCATGATCAATTGCCACTTTTATTTTCCCTTGTATTTATTTATTTATATCCTTTATTAAATATTTATTCCATTCTAATTTTCAAACATAATTTATTGTCCCCCTTATTCCAAATCCCAAAGCTTCCACCCCCAACCTAGGAAACTAGTAATTTTCCTCCTTGGCAATTATTTGACCCTTAGCATCAATTTGACAAACTCTCATGAAGATTGAAAATGTGATTAGGCCATAGTGACCCAATTAAAAAAATTGGGACATGACAGAAAATGAGGTGTATTCAAATCGCATTGAAAAGGAACATCTCCCTGTGGATTCAAATTTGCAAGTCTCCACACTTCAAATTTGACCTAAATCCTACTAGGGTTTTTGAAGCAGTTTTCAAGTTGCAGTCAAGAAGATAAACATGAAGGCTGAACATAGACTTGATGGAGTTTTCAATTATAGGTTCCCATTAATATTGTTGATGAAGATATTTTAGAACAAATGAATAAGAATGATCTCTCTCCTGTCAAGTCCTTCAGATGTCGAAATATCAGTCACTATGTTGTATAGTGACATGGTTCAAACAAAAGAAATGATGATCTTACAGATTTATTCTTCTAGTTCTTTGTATCTTAAGGTGATGATATGAAGATCTAGATTCTGATGGAATCCCATCAAGAAGATGAATATCAGAGGACTCTTTTTTTGTAGGAATTCTTCAACCAGTGCGGACACTGCTTGTTCCTCTAGCCTGCATGGTACAAGTCTAGAACAAAACACCACATTAGTATATCCTTACCCTAGATAGTTAATCTATTTAATTAAATATCTCTTTTACATCATATCTGAACGTTCTGGTCTTTATTCCATTGTTCTTCATGCGATCTATAGTACCTGCAAAGAAGGATTAGAAGCAAGACAACAAAGATAATAGTAGCAAGATAGTTCAACAATCCATATTAGTGATCAAGGAATCTAATAATAAATGATTGATATGAACACAAATCAAATATAGGAAAGGGAAACACTTTTGTATTAATCAAATGGAAAGAGAAGGCTACATCCAAAGCCTTGATGTCAATAGATTTATCTCCACAAGGTCTTTGACATGCTCATATAAAACTCTTCACTCACAAACCTATTTGCTCACAACACTCACTCAACTGATTATTTTCCTAACCTCATGCGAGCAGGGGATTTGAATTTTACACTGTTGAATGCTGAAATTTGGGGGTCAAATGCTCGATAGGATCATTTAATTCCCTATTTCTCTCACCTGTTGGGCTCTAAAAATATAGTGGATTTGGAACCTATGGCTCTTGGACCTACCTGGAGGAATGGTCGTGCTAGCATGGAAGGTATTAGAAATAGACTTGATAGGTTTCTGGTCTCACATCTTTTGATTCCTTCATTGAACCATTATAGAACCTGGACCACACTTTTGGATATCTTTGATTATTTTCCAGTTTGCTTGGAGTGGAACTTTCAGCCTTTGTGCCACCTCTATCCTTTTAAATTTAACAGATCCTAGATGGCAGAAAAGGAATTCAGTGACATTGTCCACTCCTCTTGGTTATCTGAAGTTCCCTCCTCCTATGATCCTATGTCTGTGCTCAGTCTTAAACTAAAGAGACTCAAAGGTATTGTTAAAGAATGGGAAAACAAAATGAATTTGACTAAGGCTAAGGAGATCGCAAAAATTGACTCTGATATTCTTCGAATTATCTCTGCTAGCACCTCGAGCATTCTGTCTGTCAGTGAATATTCCCAACTCACCTTACTGAAATCTAAAAAGGAGTCTCTGTTGACTCACCTGTTTCTTACTTGGAAATTGAAGAGCAGGATTGATTGGCTCAAGGAAGGTGATGATAACACAAAGTTTTTTCATTCCTATGCTTTGGCTAGAAGGAATTCAAAATCCATCTGGGTATTGTAGGACCAGGTTGGTAGATTGATTAAGGAGGATGAACACCTCAAGCAGATGGGTGCCCTACACTTTGTTGTTGTTTAGAGATGAGGGTTGTACAAACATTGAAGACCAACTCAAAGTAATTCAAATCTTTCCTTCCTTTGTCAATGAGGATGATAGGGATAATTTTCTCACTGCTACTACTCTAGATGAAGTTGAGGGTGTTCTTAAGGGTTTCAAGAAAGACAAGAGTCCCAAACCAGATGGTTGGCCTGTGGAATTTTTCTTGAACTTTTTTGAGCTGGTGGATTCTGAATTACTAGGGGTGGTGGAACAATCCAGAATGGAAGGGAAGGTCCAGGTGCAATAAATGCCACCTTCATTACCCTCATACCTAAGCAGGATAAGCCTCTCTCTTTTGCAGACTTTAGGCCCATCTCCCTATGAAAATTGGTGTATAATACTATTTCAAAGATTGTTGCCATCAGAATGAAACCTTTCTTAGACAAGTCTATCTCCACTAATCAGTTTGGCTTTCTTCACAACAGACAAATTATTGAGCCTATGGGTATAACCCAGGATTTACTGCATTCAATTAAGGTGAAGAAGCTTAAGGTCATGGTCCTCAAGCTGGATATGGTGAAAGCATTTGACCATGTAAATTGGACCTTCCTCAGACTTGTATTATTGCAGATTAGAGTGCCTCTAGCTGGGGTAAACTGGATTATGGGGTGTATTGTATCTTCAAATTTTGTTGTTCTTGTTAATGGGATCCCTTCAAAAAAATTTCCTGCCTCAAGGGGTATCAGACAAGGCTTCCCCCCTTCACCCCTACTCTTCATCCTAGTGATTGAAAGCCTGAGTCTACTTATAAAGAATGCTTAGTAGTCTAGGAAAATTATGGGCATTAAGGTATCTTCTTGCCTTCACTTAACCCACCTACTTTTTGTCGATGATGTCATACTATTTGGGCTTGGGACTCTAGAGGAATGGCATGGTTTCAAAGATATTCTTGATCTGTTATGTTCTGCTACTAGCATGAATATTAGTATTGAAAAATATTGCTTTCTTTTTAATGAAGTAGATGAGGCCACTAGGGCTGAGGTATACTCTATGCTACCTTTCCAAATGGATCCCATCTTAGTGGGGTTCAAGTATCTCGGTTACTAACTTAAACCTCTGGGCTATGGAACTAACGACTGGATATGGGTCATTAAGAAATTTGAAAAAAGGATTAGTAATTGGACTTACAAACTATTATCTCTTAGAGGTATATTGATTTTACTGAAGTCAGTTATCTTGGGCTTGGATGTCTATTGCCTCACCCTAGCCCGAATTCCTAAGTCTATTTTGAACTATCTCAGTCATTCTATTTTCAATCTTCTTTGGGGAAGTGTGAACAGGGTCTCCAAAATGCACCTGGTTGATTGGCACACTGTATCAAGACCTTACGAATATGGTGGTTGGGATATCAAGAATTAGGAATGTTTTAGCTTATCCCTCACACTCAAAAGCTGTTGGTTGGTGTTGCAAGGTAAAGGAATTTGGTCTCACATTATTCAGCACAAATATTTGAAGGATCAGTCTGTGGAGCATTGGTTTAGAAGCAAGAAGTTCTCAGTGCAAGGAACTTTCTATGTGTGGAATGGATTCATTAGAGCCTTGTCATGGATCACTCATTGCCTAGGCTGGAAGGTCGAAAATGGTTTGCACATCTGTATTGGCATTGATCCTGTAGCTGGCTTAGACTCCTCCTTTATTTTTCTTTAAGAGCTTAGAGAGTATCTAGAAGACTATGGCATTACTTCACTGTATGGTGCTCGTAACTTTGGATTTGGTTCTCCCTCATGGTCTTATTGGCTTACTAATGAGGACTTAGAGCTGGGTGGTCAATGGAAGGACCTTTGGACTGAGTATATAAAAGGGTTATCTCATGGTGGTATACGCCTGGGGGAGTCAAATGATTCACTGCTCTGGATGTATAATAAGGCCACAAGCTCGGTAAATGCAAAACTTGCTTATGATCTTGTTTCCTCTAGTTTGATTACTAATCAGCTTGTCAGTTCCCTTACACATATTTGGAATTACAATATACCTCTAAAAGTTCTTTGTTTCATTTGGTTGTGCTTGGCTAATCATATAAACACTTGGGACAATTTAATCATAAGGGGTTGGTCAGGCTTGGTCCAAATACATGCAGATGCATATTATGCTTGGCTAACCGTATAAACACTTGGCCCAAATAGATGCATATTATGTAAGGCTGATGAAGAATCGGTAAACCACTTCCTTTCCTCTTGTCCCTTCACTTGCCATATATATCACTGCCTTAGTATCAGATTGAATCAGTCTCTGGACTGGAAGCATCAATATTTTGAAGTCAAAATGTACTGGTGGTCTAAAAACGAGGTTGAGCTCCTTTATCTCCCTCTCCTCACGTCTTGGAAACTTTGGCTCACTAGAAATCGCACCATTTTTTAGGACCTCTCTCCAGACACAAATGTTGTCTGTCACAACATCTTGCTACAGCTCCAGTCCTACCCTGTGAATGCACATAAGAATAGAAAATTGAGGAAAATTGGGCAGGCACCAGTAATGATTTATCCTGTGGGTTTTTTAATAAATATCACAAGCTAACGTAAAATGGTGAATCAACCCTAAACCATAACATTGGCATACTTTTTGGTTAAAGATGCATTGCAATGCAACTACTTATCACTATATTCCAATTTAAATAATCTTACTTTAAAAAATAGCCAAAAAAATGTGAAGAATCCATACTATCCTATGCATGATCAACAATTCTCAATAGAAAAACAAGCCAATTGAAATCCATTTGTGAGCAATTTAAATAATGTTACTGTTGGTACTGTAAATTTTCCTATCAAAATTTTTAGTTTTCAGTAGCAATATTTTCTTTGAAGCCCTGGATGTTGATGTCATCTTGGTTAACTTTTCTTCCTATCAAACTTGGATAAGGAGGTTAAGAACTGAAAGGTCAAAGTCCATGCCAAGGATGGTAACTTTGTTGAAACAGAGTGGAAAAATTGATGGTAGGAGATGTTGTGAGGGTGAAGAAGGATGCTTTCTTCCTAGCTGACCTTTTGTTATTGTCATCAAGTATGATGATGGTGTTTTCTATGTTGAGACAATGAACCTTGATGGCGAGACAAATTTAAAGTCAAAGCAAGAATTGGAGGCAACAACAGAGTTACATAATGATGAAATTTTCCTGTCCTTTAAGGCATTTATCAAATGTGAGGATCCAAACCCAAGCTTGTACACTTTTGTTGGAATTATGGAATATGAAAGTCAAAACTATCCTCTGTCATCTCAGCAAATTCTTCTTAGAGACTGAAAACTCCACAACACAGAGTATATTTATGGCGTGATAATTTTTAGTGGACACGGTACCAAAGTGATGCAAAACATTACTAACCCACCATCAAAGAGAAGTGGAATTGAGCGGAAAATGGATAAAATTATTTATTTCCTCTTCAGTATGTTGGTTTTGATTTCATTGGTTGGTTCAATATCCTTTGGTGTCAAAATTAGGGATGACATGCCAGACTGGTGGTACCTAAAACCAAATAACACAACTAATTATTATAATCCTGAAAAACCAGCTTTGTCAGCATTCTTGCACTTTGTGACAGTACTTATTTTGTATGGTTGCCTCATCCCAATTTCTCTCTATGTATGAATAGAAATTGTGAAGGTCGCGTAGAGAAGGTTTATTAATAAGGACCGACAAATGTGTTATGAAGAAGTAGACAAGCCTGCACAAGCCCGAACATCCAATTTGAATGAAGAACTTGGGCAAGTTGACACTATACTATCTGATAAAACTTGTACATTGACCTGCAATTCGATGGAGTTTCTAAAGTGCTCCATTGCGGGTACTGCCTATGGTCAAGGGTTTTGGAGGAGGAAATCGAGAATATGGGCAGGAATTTGAATGCCTACGCATACAGGGAGCAGACTATATATTATGCCAAGGTTTTAAAGAAGGAAGTGCCCATGGTGCTTGATATTCTAGAGGATATTCTACAGAATTCATGCTTTTTGGAGGATTGGATAGCTAGAGAACGCGATGTTATTCTCAGGAAATGGAAGAGGTAGAAAGCCAAGCTAAAGAAGTGATATTTGATCATTTATATGTAACATCGTAGTATAGGCCTTTTGGAAGGACTATTCTGGGACCTGCAAAAAACATCAAGTCAATTACAAAGGCTCATTTGCAGTAGTATATTTCTACTCACTATATAGGCCCGAGAATGGTTGTATCTCCATTTGGATCTGTTAAACATGAGGAAACATTCGAGTTGTCTAAAAAGTTGTTTACAGCTCAGCTGATAGAGAAAGAGCCAGCCATCTTCACCGGATATGAGGTCCGTATGATTGATGATGATGTTCCATTGGCACAATTCGTCGTAGCTTTCAATGGTACTTCATGGATAGATTCAAATTCAATTGCATTGATGGTCATGCAAACAATGTTGGGGTCATGGAACAAAAGTGTGGGTGATGGCAAAAACATGGGGTCAGAATTTGCTCAGAGAGTCGAGATAAATGAGTTGGCAGAGAGTATAATGGATTTTAACTTTGGTGTACGTGTCAATCAGCTGAGTGACACGCAGAATCAGTTTATTGTTCACCAACATTTTTAGGAATCAATGCATGGAAAGCATCTAGGGAAACCCATAACAGTAAATTGATAGATGGCAGAGTATTACGAGATAGAGAATTAGAACAAGTTCTTCAAACATTCAGTTCCATATTTCTTGCCAGTTACAGATTTTGAGGGCGATTGGTGATGAGGTGACAGTCAAATATTTGGTAAAGGGACACTTGGTATTAATAGCTGACAATTGAGCTATCTTCTCCATATTTCCTGCCAGGGAGCTCGAGATTGTCTTTATTTTTGCAACAGAGCATCTTTTGGGGAGGATGGTTCAATCCTTAAAAATGGTAATGTAATATTATAAAGGACAAGATTAGAAATTGCAAAGATGGTGGCAATTGGAGTTATGGAAATCCAATTTTGATGATATGTTGTATGACATGAAATGCTTTACATCTTCAATACAGGTTCTGCTTTGATATGATTATGATTTTGAGTTGACTTTGTATCTTATGAATTGTATTTTTTGTGATTTATCCTGTATATGGTCAATTAAATCCCATTACATGATTCTTATGGTGAAATACAATTATCTTTTAAACTTTTAATGATAGAGTCAGTCTCATCTCATAAATTCGTGCTCGTAGTTTCTTTGATATTGAATTTTGTATTATATTTTATGTTGTACAGATCTTTAATGGTTATATGATTTCCTTATATCTTTGATTACATACCAGCCCAATTTTATCTTGATTTCATTGAATTATATTTTTGAAAAAGATTTCTTTAAGCTTGAACCCCTGTAGTCTAGGTTCAACTTTAGGGATAACAGTTACCATGGCATTTTTTTGCAAGAAAATGTGGAAAATGTTTCCAAAGTTATAGAGATGAAATTTCGGTAAAAAATGACTTCAAATAGGTGAAAATAACTCATTTTGTTATGTTCACTATAGTAATTTGGTAAAACCATTTTTCCCCTCAAAACATCAGCCTTAGATTGTGGAAGATTCAATTGGAAATTTTGTGATCCATCATCACTAGGTAGATCCTCTCAGCCCCCTCTTCATTTTTGTTATTCAGTTTTTCAGTTTTTTGTTGATTTTTGTGGGGGTGGCAAACCTTATTTGTCCTGCAATTATGTGGCCATGGGTTTGATACCCAACTACAAGTAAGTCTCCCTACTCATAGTTTTTGTATGCACCAATCACTATAGGCTGTGACTATGGATAGGAACATTCACAACCACCCCCCAAAAGGAATAATAAGGAAATTTTATGAAGTGGAAATTGACCCAAATTGTTGTACAATTATTTACATGGATATCCACCATGATAGAGTGGAAAGAGAGGGGGCATGAACATGTTAATGTTATTTCTATGAGACACCAACCTACACTATATGCCTTACAAGAATGTGGGATTCTAAAAAAAAATTAGAGTGAGAAAATGCTTAAACAATGTGATCTATTATATCTCTTGGTGGAGTATTGGGACTCAGATGGATAGTGTTTTGAGTTAGTCATGCAATTGTGTGTTTAGCTGTAGAGAGCATCTATTTCTTGGAAATTTGATCTTAGAGGTGAGCTCTAACAATATTGAAGGAGATAGAGTCCCTTGTATTTTGACCATCAACAAGTATATTATGATCTAATATGAATGGGCCATACAAAACAGTAGTAATCAAGTACCTACTATAAAGATTTAGGATTTTACCTTGAATACTCTCTTATTCAAGATTAATCAAGTTTTAGTCTTAACCATAGAGAACTTGGATTTGCAGTCACATATATACTATGCTCCTGTGTCCCTCCATTTGATAGTATTCGATTGATGATCAATCCTAGTGGTCAACATGTGAGAGAAACTAACACTATGTAGGACAAGGAAGCAAAATTAATTTGGGTATGCTTCCATACTTTGTGTTTTCATTCTATAGAGGGTGATAGCTATGCAACCCAAAGTATCAACTTCGCTTCTTGGTCCAAGAGAATCCAATATGCATTGGGGAATGACTTGATGAGCCACTTAGGTGGCAGGTTACCTATGTGTACTTTTTGCCATCATTTCATTGATTGGTGGGGAGAATAAATCAGCGTGATAGACAAATTTCACTACACAGGAACCCACTTTAGGTATTACCCAAATCTAGAATTGTTCCAAGAGCCTAGTGGGGTCCCATTAGTAAGAAGCACATCTTCACATATGTTTTTCCAAGTGTTTTAGATTTTTGTAAACAATATTTAATTTTTAGAAATTTTAATGTTAAAAACTAAAAAAGAAACAATTTTAGTTTTTATATGTGTAATGTTACTAAGTGTATCATGTTTGATCACACAAATGTAGATCCAGAGCATCCAGTAGGGATGACCCTCAACAGGCTTCAGGCCTTTGATGAAGAGCAATCGTAGGTGGAATTTAAGAATGAGGATGCAAGAGAGACCTTGCGAAACAAATTTCAGAACTTGGAGGGCCTCACAATGGGGATTAGTGACAATGATAGAGGAGGTTCCTCGTTAGATATAGAGAAATATTATCAGGGTTCATTCTTGATCCATTATATTAATGCGGTGACAAACCATGAGAGTAACATGTTATCACCAAGTTTATGTGGATTATCTTTCTTACTAGTTCTTTTCGTTTTCCCAAACCATCTATATGTCGCTATATGTATTATGCAAGTCTAACTATCCTAATGATGTATATAAACACGATATATCTTTTTTGTGGGAACCAAGGAAAAATTTAGGGGAAAAATTGAGCTCGTGGGCTAATTTTCAAGGTTTTTTCCAACAAAATATTTGTCATTTTCCATTTTTTTCTAATATGATTTGCCCAACTTCCATAGGATTAAAATTTGTTACTATAAGAATCGCTAACATTGTCCTAAAACTATATCAAACCCTTAGAACATTGTTCTTTTTAATCGCCAAGCAATTTATGGTTAGAAATTTGATATTATTAATATCCACCAAGGTTTATACACTTTCAGAAAAGTATGCATCCTTAAAATTTTCCCTACTGGAAGCATATATATATATATA
>LPNX010718786.1:124525-144830 GCA_001517045.1 Pseudotsuga menziesii | reverse complement strand
AATCATAGTTAAGCCTGGGAGACTGAACCTAGGACCGGACCACTTGTCGAGGCTCGAGTCAGGCGAAGAACCCACCAGTTTGGATGAGGGCCTCCCTGATGCGTAGTTGTTTTCCATCCAGATAGTCGATGACTACTTCCAGGATATTGCTCAGTACTTGTCTATAGGGTTTCCACCTGCTGAAATGACCACACAACAGAAAAAGCAGCTGGTAGTGCGAGCAGCGGACTTCACCCTAATATCCGGCCAGCTGTACAAGATGGGACCAGATGAAATACTGCGCAGGTGTGTTTTGGAGCATGAACAACCCCTGATTCTGGCCGAGGCACATTCTGGCGTCGCAGGAGGTCATTATGCAGGGAAAGCTACAGCACAGAAGATTTTGACAGCCGGCTTATGGTGGCCCACCGTTCACAAGGATGCAAGAGAATATTGCCACAGCTGCGATGTCTGTCAGAGGATAGGCAAACCATCTCGGCGGGATGAAATGCCCCTAGTTCCGTAGGTAACCTTACAAGCTTTTTACAAATGGGCCATTGACTTTGTTGGCCCCATCAACCCCCCCACGAAGAAGTCTGGTGCGAGGTATATTATTACAGCAAATGACTACCTTACCCGTTGGGCTGAAGCCCAACCGATCAAGAACTGTAGCGCTGCTACAGCTGTACAATTCATCTTTGATCACATCTTGTCCAGGTTTGGGTGTCCTCGCATCCTTATGAGCGATCAAGGATCACATTTCTTAAATAAAACCATTGCAGTGCTGACTGAAGAATTTCAAGTATCCCATCAGAAAAGTACAGCCTATCATCCACAAGCCAATGGGACTGTCGAAGCTTTTAATAAGATCCTGGAGCATGCTTTGACAAAGATTTGTAATGCTAACAGAGATGATTGGGACCTTCACATTCCAGTAGTGCTATGGGCTTATAGAACTACTTGCAAAAAGTTGACAGGCCATACACCTTTCCGATTGGTTTATGGGCAAGAGCCGTCATGCCTATGGAATACATTGTTCCCAGCCTCAGAATCTCTGCTTTCACCGAGATGGATGACCCAGCCATAATAACAGAGAGACTGCAACAGATACTAGAACTCGAGGAGGATAGATTTATTGCAGGTTTCCAGCAACAGGTGCAGAAAGCTCGAGAAAAAGCGTGGCATGACAGACACATTAAGAAGAAACAATTCCAGTAGGGTGATCTTATGCTCCTCTATGATAGCAAATTTATGAAGTTCCCCGAAAAGTTTAAAACACATTGGAAGGGACTGTATATAGTCCTGGAGAGCTCTTTCCGTCTATGATAAATGGGAGTCGTCTAAAGAAGTACAAGGACAGGCCAAGTNGTTCCCCGAAAAGTTTAAAACACATTGGAAGGGACTGTATATAGTCCTGGAGAGCTCTTTCCGTCTATGATAAATGGGAGTCGTCTAAAGAAGTACAAGGACCGGCCAAGTCCTCAAACTTGAAGGTAGCACCAAGAAATAAAAGTTTACGTACCCAGCATAGCTGCTCGCCACACTGGGGAATGTCGTAGGGGAAGCTGAAGGTTGGTCAGGGGACGCAGGTTCACCCTGTGACGAAGGGGAAAGTGGTTGTTATTTCGTAGGTTGGAACTGTGTCATAGCCTAGGATGAGATGGATGGGACAAAATACATTTGATGGCGGCGGCACGTGAGCTACTCTTCATAACTGTAATTATGAGATTTCAGGAAAATCTCAGGCTGGGTGTGGCGAGATTTCTGGTATTCAAGCAGATTTGATGTCATTACTACACTATGATGACAGATTCTGTAACAGAATTCTATAAGTAAGCTACATTGGCTTGTGAAATCTTCCTCGAAGCACTTCGTGGAGTTTGCTCAACTGAAGCCATGTCAAACAATTGTGAAGTCCAGGAGCTAGTACGAGAGTTCAGAGAGAGAGGATTGCAGAACCTTTTGAGTAATCTACCAGTACAGTCGTATTCGGCTTAGGTACACAGGCAGGTAGAAGTTTGCTCTAAACCAGGCGAAGGCAGGCACAAATTTGCTCTAACATGGAGCCACGACGGCCATAAGACCTCGCCAAACGACTTTGGCGAGCCCCACCCTGAAATCTTCCGGCATCGCAGAACCATGGCAGCTGTGTGTCTTATGCAGCGTGACACACAATTCCAGGGGACCCCAAGCTGTGGATGGTTAAGTATCGCCAACCCGACCAAAGGATGGGGCTGCAGATGGACCCACAAGGCCTTATTCCGCACCAATATCAAGCAGCAGAAAGAAGCGGGCAGCCGGCCACTAGCAGGAAGGACTCCAGGAACCAGCGCACAATGTCTTCGCCAAGCAAATTTTACCACCAGCCAAGCAGATAAGTGCCCCGGGACGGGACACTGGTGATTCTTAGGGGCCTGTTAGGGCGCGCACCTCAACGGTCCTTAAGATAGATAACTCCGCGGGTTTGACTGAAAATAGTCTTAGGGGTGTCGGGGGTTAAATCAAAGTCTTCTATTGTAATAAACCCGTGGCTTAAGACCAGGGTTAGGGTTTTGGGTGCCCATGGTATTGAATCCATGTTTTTGTAAACAGTGCGCTATAAATAGGCACTTGTGTAAATAAGAAAGGTTAGGTTTTATGATGTAAGAAAGATTAAAGCGAAGTTAAGGCTGATTTTGTAAGTAAAGGTTAAGTCACAGCTGTGTGCGTGGATGACCTCTGCAACTGTGTGTGCAGAGGGTTTTTGTAAGAATATTGAGAAAAGATCTGCAGCTATGTGCGTAGAGGCCTGCTGCTGTGTGCGCGGCTGTTAAGGACTGAAGGGATCTGCAGCTGAGTGCGCAGATCGAACTGTGGTTTTGTAGCAAGTTGAATAAAACACAGTTTGTGCACGTAGCCCCTACACTGGGGGTGAACCACATTATATTTGGTGTTGTGGTTTCTTGTGTTGTTTCTATTTCTGTTGTCTTTTATGCATTAATAACTGTATACATTTGATAACTTAGATCACTGCTAATAACAAGCTTCGTTGTGAATTCCCTGTAGTGGGTTGCGCAAGTCACGGTTGTTTATCTATCTGCGAAGTTGTATAAAAGTGAATGACAAAGCTGTGTAATTGTGATTAATAAGTTTAGTAAAGGCTAAGGTACAGTAATACCCCTCTCTGCTTGCAGAAACATGATTCTGCGGCACCCCATTGCTGTTTCGGGTGAGACTGCAACCTGTGCACAGGTTGTTGCCGAAAGGGCCAACACAGTGGGTCTTTTGTTGGTGCGACATAAAAGGATTAAACCCGGGTCTACCCTATTGCCCAACATAAGGAATGCATTATTCCATTGAGCTATAACCCTTTAAGAATTGGGGAAATGAGCAATATTAACACCAAGATTACATTATTTTTAATTTTAAGAAGAGACAATAAGATCTAAATATAACCATTCTTAAAATCCAATTTATATTTCCAAAGTCAACAATGCTTAAAATCACTCATCAACAACCTACATGCTCATATAAAACATTAAAACTCTTACCCGTTAGAGACATAAAGTATTATGAGATCTCAAATCATGAAATTTGAAATGTATGAGAAAAAAAAATGGAAATCATATTCCATAACATCATTATAATGAAGAATGTGGTGGCACACTTAAAACATCAATCACGCCATTGGATATGACTTAGATAATCTTGGACAATTCTTAGCAGTACAATTCACTAAATTTCATGATTACTCATGATCAATGAATTCCACTAAGTTCAAAATTTCATGACATTCAATCAATGAAATCCCAATGCCAAGTACATAGGAAAACTTTAGTATTGTTGCAGACTTCACAATTTTGCAATGGTAAACCCTAAAATTCTTGAAATCTACTACATAATTGATTTTGTAGTATTTTTTTCCAAAAATAACTTGTTTTATTACAAAATTAGCATTAATATCCATTTAAAAAAACTACTACTAAATTAACTTCCTCTTACTACAAAAGAAAATTCATAAAAAAAAGGATGGCAATTGTTTCATTTTCGAGTAACCAAATTGAACATACATCCCTTCACCAAATTCAACTAATTAGCCCCCAAATTCATGGCTAACTATTACATCACTGTTATGCAAAACCTCTTTTCCTTTTTTAAATCCCAAAAAATGAATTATTACTTAACACTAAAACTTGCTTATTAATGTCAAAATATATTTTCAATCACTCACTTAAATATTTACAGTCAATCAAGCAATAATGTTCTATTACCCAACTAAGGTGTAACACATTGATACAAAAAGAATAAAACCTCCTTTCAACTTTTTCATTCTTCATTACATTATAATACAAATCCACCACCTCCTCCTCGTACTTCTATTATTATTATAAGAACACTTTATTATAATACAAAGTGGAGTAAAAGTTGTGCAACTCGTAATGATATTTAACAACTCTAATATATATTAATATATCTGTGTAGATTTTCCTTTTTCCATAAACACCACTATAAAATTTATAATATATAAATTTTTATCATATGAAATTTGTGATACAAACATTGCATTAAAAAAAATAAAAAATGCATACATATATTTCATAAGGTTATAAGCTATATATGTGCCTTTACTTTCGAAATAAATGGATCATGGGCTCCATGCCTTCTCTAATTCTCATAGGGTATTATTTATGTTAGTGGAAATATTTTTTTGTATTTTTAAAATCAAGATTATAGTCTATAATTTTTATATTATTTTATTAACTATTTTTCTTAAATAGGATTGGTTTGTACAGATAATATCAGCCTGGTAAATAATGCCTAAGACATGGAAGCGAGCTAAGATCATGCAATTATTAAGATCATGGAACTACGGGATTTCGTTAATTAAGACCACTTTCAGGTGCACAATAGGTCACCGAGCAGGTCATGTCAGGGTAAGGCGAGGGCTAATTTATTGATCATTTTAAATATCATAATGTTTGCGGTGATCTAGGGTTAGTGGTGGATCAGTAGGGCACCACCGTTGCAAGATGTATCACACTCCATGCTTTAAACTCAAAACGAACCCTACTTCTTTGCCACACAAAAGATAGTCATGGTATGTCAACGCCTTTAACAACTTTCTCGGGGTTACTTTCCCGATTATGCTTACACGCAACAAAGGATAGTCATGGTAGCTCGGTGCCTTTAACAACATTCTCAAGGTTTCTTTCCCGGTTATGCTTACACGCGACAGATGCATTGTCTTATGAATATGCTGAAAATTTAATCTCCAAGTTCATGTCATCTTATGTTATGAGACCAACAACACTCAGAAAGTACAATAAATATCTCCTCAGCCTTGTTATTCTCAATCACCAAACTTTTAAAACCTAAATAGTACAATTTCAATATTTTACTCTCCAACAAGACATTTTTCTAAAGGAGATTGGTGCATTCTACAATGTGCTCCATGAAATTATGATTCAAAAATATTTGCAAGTTCCATACATATAACAACAATTACTAACTATCCTTAATCCTCAATGCAATTTTATAAACTCAAAGGATTTTTGGGAAATTTAATCCTTGGAATTCTTAATTTTAGTCATTAATTTCTGGTTCACAGATGTAATGTATACAATCCCTTTAATGATATTAAAACAAAAATAAATTATCTGGAAGATATTTGAAAGTGGATTGATTGCTGGTTTGAATTGCTATATGTTTAGTTTCAATTTGAGAGTTTAATTGTGCAAGTTGTTCATAATTGTTGTTTCCAACAAATTTTTCTCTACCAGGTAAAACTAGAACAACTCATTAACATGGAAAACATATACATGCATCCCTTTGCATGGATTCATGTGGAACAATTCTCAATTTTTATTTTTCCTCTGTATCAACGATCGTAATAAATTGTTTGGAGTTAAAGAGAAAGTTGGAATTCAGAGAATTGGTGTATATCATGACAGGTATGGGTGGTAATATGTGTGCAAGATGTTCATAATTGACGTTTCCAATATAGTTTTCTCCAACAATTAATATTGGAACAACTCGTTAACATTGCAAACAGATACACACATTCCTTTGCATGGATTCATGTGGAACAACTCTTAATTTTTATTTTTCCTCTGTATCAACGATGGCAATAAATTGTTGGAGTTAAAGAGAAAGTTGGATTTCAAAGATTTGTTATATAGCATGATAGGTATGGGTGGTGATATGGCATAATTTACTATCCCTTAATAGCTAATATAGGTAAAACTCGACAAGGTGTAATAAAAGCTTGCAAAGCCAAGCTATCAATAAAACCCTGATTGCAATTTATGGAGGGAAAATAAGACATAAAATGGTGTTTCGATGCTGAAAAATATTAACATGTATGTAATAATGTCATATATACCAATGTTTTGATACTAAATTCGAATCCACAGTTATTTTAAATGTATGTAATAATGCTCTAGCAAACCCTACAACCTCTAGCTAGATAACCTTCGTCCATGGTGTTAACCCAAAGAGAAAAGACCCCTAAGATATCAAGTCAAAGAATAAGAATAAGTAATTTAATGCTAATTGGTTTTACAACTTCAAGAATATTCAAGTTTATGTTTCCTCATTATGTAAACAAAGGGAAAGCAAAATTTGATTAAGAGTTTTAGAAAGTTGTCATATGTAAACCAAAACTCAAAAACACCTTAAAAAGTCCTGTGTGTATGTATATATATTTATTTGTTATTATTTTTTATCAAGGTTCCATTTGACGCTTAAAACGTTGAAATCATCAATATTTTTTATGGAGATTCAAAGAAAATAATTTATATATGATTTTGGATTATTGAGTATAAAGGTGAAAATATAAATATGAGAAATTATATTATAAGGAGAAATATAGATGGTTAAGGTCTATAGGTAGACTAACAAAGCTATTTTCTTTTAATATTTTGTTGTTTTAGAAATTTCCATATTTAGATCACTCCAAACGTATTAATTAAAAGTTTTTCAATACAATTTAATTGGCAGTAGAAAAATATAGACCAATCACTACTGCAATTAAATTTTTATCTATCTAATTGGCAGTAAAAAATTACATACATTATTACAGCAATTAGACCTTTATATATAAATAGCTGGCAGAGACTATTCCCCTCTATGATAAACCTATAAGATTGATTTGGCAGTTGATTTTATATAGGTGGCACAATTTGGGAGCGAGATGTGTAATAAATACGATATATTACATTATATCTTAAGCTAGAAATCGATTTAATCGATTAACTAAAAGTGGTTGGAATTTTATTGGGCACTGATAACAAAGCCTCGGTAACCCACACCAAGAAGAAATAAGCATTTAAGGGAAGCTTAAATGTTGTATGAATGGAATTGAAAAGTGTTGAAGGTGGGTATTTATTTAATGCCTTTCTGAAGGTGCATAAATAGAGGGGCTTCACAATCACCACTTACCTATGATATCTCTTACGATCCAGCCACGCTCACTCCTACTACATGCTCTCAATGCTTTCAATTAAAACCCTAACCAATGAAAATACCATACGTTTGTACTCCAAGGACTTCTCATTTTGTTTCCACCTCTTGGGAGCTTTGGAACATTATGAAGTAACCGTATAATCAATTTAATATGTAGAGAAATTCTAAGGGTCTTAATATTAGCTTCCAACTTTAGGAGAAATTGTGTAGTATTCAATTACATTCAGTAGTAAGTACTGATGTCTCTCCCAGAGTTAATATATACCTCAAACTTTCACCATCGTTTCTCTATATAATATGTGAGTCTTTCACAATTCTCACATTAATTTGGAGCTTAGATCGATTTAGATTTTATCTCCTTAGCATGTGGTCATTTTCCTTTAAACCCTAGTCGACCCCTTGAAACCCTATATTTTTTCAAGGTTCGGTACTAGAGGCATGTAAGATCTAAGAAGCTGTTTGAATATGTATCTAAGAAGATAAAATGGGCTTGGAATCCATGAAATCCTAAACATGGCGATGAGATTGGTTCCAGTGGAGATAAATTGAAACTGCCAAGTATTAATATTGAGCTTCACGTTGAGTCTCCACTTCCTCAAGAATGGCAGGAATGTTTAGACCTTCAGTTTTGTTTCCTTCTAATTTTTTCTTGATTACATATTGTGTTTCTCTTTTATTCATGGTTTTTTGGGTTTTGTTGTCATTGAATTCACCTTCGAGCTTGTTAGATCTTCTAGTTTTTTCTTGATTACAAATTGTGTTTCTCTTTTATTAATGGTTTCTTTTGTTGGTCATTAAATTCATCAATGATTGCATACATGGAAAATATATTATTACAATTAAGCCACAAAAGCAAATATTTGGGCATGATCCAAGAGAAACAAGTCCATTTTGTGGTTTTCAGCCTATGCGATTGGACCTCCAAATTAATCTTCTAGAACATGGTCATATATGGAAGCAACAATGAAAGGAAGAACTTGTTTGATCTGTTTGATGAAAATAAAAAAGAGATGATAGCGAAGAGATGATTGTCATGGCATGTGCACAATGTCACATGTTTGTGATGTTTTATAAGGATTTTCCTTCATGCCCAAATGCAAGTACGTGCATCCAATTGACCTCAAGTTAGAATTTAAAAACAAGAATACTATGCCACTCAGGAAGACACTCAGTTTTCTTGGTTATGATTATGCCACTATACAACACACAAAGTAACAACTAATAAATGTGTTTTAGAGCTCTGTATATTTGAATCTTATGTTGTTTAGTGACAAAAAATTGTATAGAATCTTACCTTTTGTGTAGCGAGCTTAAGCTGGGAAGAATAGGGGGACTGTTGCAATCAGCTATGGTTAGTTTATCGTTGCAGTTATCTATTGTATAAGATGGTTTTATTCACAAATATATGGAATACATAAATATTGGTTTTCATCATTATATCCTATTTTGATTTGTTTCTAGGCTATTGGTTCATCCTTATTTCAATGACAAAACCCAATAAGAAATTTGATTACCAAAACTCCTATCTAATATTATTTCACTAGCTTTATTTAACATGACTAGAAACACTCCATTTATTAAGATAACAAGGGACTCATGTATATAGGAATTGGAGCATGCAATACATATTGGCATGGGTTCACAACCTGCAAACTAGAACCTAATCACCAAATGTTATAAATTAATTAATACAACTAAATATGATTCTAACAAGATTGATTTGAAATGCTCAAATATTTGTTCTTGTTTAGTACTTATCAGTTTGAGGATAATATTTTGAAATTCAAACGACTTGACCAAAATTCCTGGTTTCGATGTCCATATAGTACAGTCATAACCTGAGTATGAAGCACTCAACAAGCCACATACAAAGTTTGTGGCATACATACAGGTGACGACCCGGCTTAGGGCACCAAAACAAGTCACAAAAATAAGACACAACATAAGTCTAAAAATACAAGAAGGTCAAGGTCCAAACTAACAGCCTTAGGATGAAATTAGTAAGGGATCACCAAAAAAATAAACCATTGTTCCAAATTTGGATAGACAACAATGAATACCCCAGTATACAAAGTCACGGTTAAGTAGAGAAAGAGACCCTGCAAGGACATACTACGACCCAACCAAGGAGGGATTAAAACAATGTCATCCAACCTTATAAAGGGCTTACACATAGTCACGACCTGCTAGAGAGGTCATGCAAAACACAAGAGGCATTCAAGAGTCATAGATCAGGTTCGAACAATCACCACCCACTCTAATAAACAACAAAAGTGTCACAACCCAAGTCTAGGCAACCATAGTGGTCACAACCCAATCTAAGAAGTCACAAAACAACCACAAACCAGTCAAGAAGTCACATGACAGTCACAATGCAATCAAGAAGGCCAACAACAGTCACGGTCCAATCAATAAGTCACGGGACAATCACGACCCAATCAAGAAGTCATAGGACAGTCACAACCCAGTCAAGAATGCCAACAATAGTCATGACCCAGGAAAGAAGCCATGGGACAATCATGACCCAGTCAATAAGGCCAACAACAATCATGACCCAATCAAGAAGAAATAGTCACAGCCCAATCAAGTGCTACTTGGCAAGAGCATATCTTATATTTGAAATAGGTACTAGACCCACTTATGAAAGAGTGTTCGATTGCTAATATCAAGATACTAGTGCTTAGAAAAGATTCCTTGGAATACCTTCAACATGTGATTTATGGAGGAGAGCTAAAGGTCAATCCAACCAAAGATTGAATCCATCAACAAATAGCATACCCCTACCATTTTGAAAAAGGTATGAAGTTTCATTTGAGAAACTCAATATCCGAGGAAGTTTATTTCAGCATTCTCAGTAGTATCTACACCATTGCATGCCATAAGATAAAAAAGAAAGAGTTTCATTGGAGAAAACAACAACAAAGGATATTTGAAGACCTGAAGAGAAAAATAAGTCAAGCACTAGTGTTGTATATGCCTACTTGTTGACCTTTGAGATTGAAATCGATGCAAGTGGGTATGCCATGGGGGAATCTTATGCAAGGAAAAATACCAGTTTGATACCATTTAGAATTGTTCCATGGAGCAAAATTGACCTACCCTACTTAGGATAAGGATCACTTTGCATTAGTGCAAGAAATCAAGAAATGGAATCAATATCTCTTAGGGAAGGAAAGCATAATCCACACTTACTAGCAACCATTTTGGTACTTGCATATTCAAAGCAAAACAAAGCAAGGAATTGTAAGTAGATGGGTTTTTGGAAACAATTCAACATGCTCATCAAACATAAAAAAAAGTGTTATACACAAACTCGTCAATATGTTGTCAAGGCCACCCATGCAAAGGTGGCAGTTGTGGAAGTGATTATGCATTGTGATATCTACACACATTAATTGATACGTGAAGATCATAAGGAGGATGATGATTTATGGATGTCTTACAATATCTTATGGAGAAAACAACTTTTGATCTATAAGGAAATTAATATCATTTCCAATATGGGCCACTCTACATGTTGGGCAAGTGGTGTATACAACAAGGAAGGAGATTTCGATGAATGAGAAAAACTCATACTTCTCAAATCACTGGACAATTTGGTGTTGGAAAAACTGTTGCAATTCTACAGAGGTGTGTTTATTGCCATAAGATGTAGGAACAAGTTTCCAAGTTTATCAGAGATTGTGCTCTTTGTTAGTTTTTATACTCTAATTCAAATTGATTAGGATCTTTACATGAAAGAATAACAAGCAAATCAAGATACATAAGATGCACAAGACACAAATATTTTCCTCGAGGAAACCATAAAGGAGAAAACCCTGCAAACTTACTCATAATAGTTATGTCACCAATACAATATCACAAGATGGTAAAAACCAAGAATAAGATTTATTCTGCAACTATCTATCTTTCTCCTTGTCCTCTCTATCACCCCATGCAAACTTGTGAGTGAGTGAGTGTGTGTCTAAATGAGGGAGGGTGCCTCTGTATTTATCCACACAAGTGACGAACCTAAAACTTAACTAGGTTGACCTCTTAACCTAGTAGGGGAGACTTCACGTAGGGAAACTCAAAAATAAATTTTATTATACTCATCTTGGGGACTACTGCCTCGGCTTACAACGAAGGGTTTTCCTCAATGACCATACATAATAATAACGTCTCGACTAGAGGGAAAACATCTCTGACCGAGGTACAATAATATACAATGATAATATACAACATAATATCTTTCGAAGTTACAATTACAACAACACTCCCTCTTAAATAGGAAGGTATTCTCTCGCGAAATTCATTAGCACATCTAGTCACTTCATCATCATTGAATCATCATCATCATCATTGCTACCGTAGTCCTCATCTTGATGGTAATTGATTAATGGCATTTGTCGAACCTATCTATTATAGGAATTTTCTATAGAGCCAACCCTATTTCATGTTGGGTGTAGGCCTAGTGCTTATCTAGGTATTGATCATATCCACGAGTAAGCCATCACGTAGGTATATCCCAAGACCATACATTAAATTGCAACTACAATCACCTGCATCTCCTAACATCATCTCGTTGCATCGATATCATCTCATCATCGCACGTGGAGAGAAGCCTAGATGCACACCATATGCCCAATATACCACTTGTGTTCTACCAGCATAAGAGCATGCCAGAACTCATTACGTCTCAAAGAAAACCAGCGTCTACCACTACGTGAGAATCACCTAGGAGCACACCAAGTGCATTACGTCTCTCCATGGTTAGCCCACATTCTACCATCATAGGAGAACGCCAGGACTCATTACCTCTCGAGGACAACCTGCATCTACCATTATGTGAGAATTTCCTAAGCGCACACAAAGTGCCTTCATGGACGATGGACCTCTCATCATGTCTAGCATGGGAACACATCAGGACTAATTACATCCAGGGATAACCTATGTTCTATGCCAAGACTTATTATATCTGAGGACAACCTTTCAGGACTCATTATGTCCAGGGATAACTTGTACTCTATGCTAGGACTAATTACATCCGAGGACAACCTGACATGACTGATTACGTCCCATGACAACTTGAATTCTATGCCATGACTGATTATGTCCAGGGAAAACCTGTATTTCTCCCCATGTGATCTATGGTTATATTTCATCTACTTTTTTCGATCTCTCATCATCTCTAGCATGGGAGCACGCTAGGACTAATTACATCTAAGAAAAACATGTGTCTTCCACCATGCAAGAGATTGTCACTCCCTCTTTCTAAGGACCTCAATCTAGATGACACCAAGTCACTCTCTGAAGTATTTGAACTTCACTCTGGCTAATGACTTGGTCAATACATTGACTATATTCTCGTCAGTCTCCACATACTAGAGCTTCACTTATCCTCTCTGCACCATATCCCATATATAGTGGTACTTGATATAAATATGCTTCGACTTGTCACGAAACACCGGGTTCTCTGACAACTTCACGCAACTTTGCTTTTTACAAAAGATACAAGTCACCTCTAACTTGAGATCAAATAAATCAGACAGTAGCTTTCGAAGCCATACTACCTCATAACTTGCTGAACATGATGCAACATACTCTGCCTCAGCTGTACTTGGTGCCATGCAAGACTTCAACCTGCTAAACTAGGAGATAGTACTGGATCCCAAACTAAAACAACATTCCAAATTTCTCTTCCTATCAATGGCATTTCCTTCCCCATCCAAATCAACATAACCGTGCAGGTTAATCTTCTGATGCACATCATCTGTGAGCCCATAGTCAATTGTTCCCTTCAGGTACCTCAATCCATGCTTTGCAGCAATCAAGTGAACATGTCTCAGATCCGTCAGGAACTGCCTAGGGGTGTTTACAATAAAGCATATGTATGGTATCATGTTCATCATGTACATCATTGAACCAATCAATTGATGATACATCATGGCATCAACTGTATTTGATGAAGCATCACACAATAGCTTCAAGTTCGATGACATAGGTGTCGTTATCGCCTTATAGTATAGCATATTGAATCTCTTCATAATATCTACGACATACTTTCCTTGATCAAGGAAAATACCATCTTCACTCTGCCACACCTCTATGCCTAAGAAGTAGTGCATCATCCCTATAGGTATTTCATTTCAAACTCAGCGATAAGCTTCCTCTTTGAATCTATAATGAGTGTGTCCTCTCCTATTAGAAACAGTTCATCAAAATATGACATGAGCATCACCTATCTTCCGTATTTAACTTTTAAGTAAAGGTTGGAATCCTCTTTACTCTTTGTAAATCCTAATCTCATGAGGAAGTTTTCCATCCTGTCGTACCATGTCCTGGGATCCTATTTCAATTCGTACAAGGCTTTATTTAATTTGCACACATGATTATGCATGTCATGTGTCTCAAATCCTAGTGGCTAATCCACGTACACTTCCTCTTCCACTACACAATTCAATAATGTTGTCTTGACATCCATCTAGTGTACCTTCCATTTCATTACTGCAACCAATGGAAGGTACACATGCAAGTGTATATCTGATGGAAGTGTATCTCTCTATGGATGCAAATGTATCCCCATAGTCTATGCCTTTTTTATGGGAGAAGCCACACACCACGAACCTTGCCTTGTGTTTTTCAATGCCGCCATCTCCAACATGCTTGATCTTATAGATCCACTTCAAAATCACCACCGACTTTCATTCTAGTCTCGAAAATATTTCCCAAACATCATTCTTCATAATCGACTGGTACTCCTCGATCATGGAATCCTTCCATTCTTTCTTTTGTGTAGCCTCTTCGTAGTTGGAATTTTATTTATCAATGATGTCACATAGTAGGGCCACATAGGTTTTGTGTGGTCTAGACATTTTCCTTTCTCTATGCATCCCATCTGGAGTGCCATACCTTTCTGTATCTTATAGTAGTTCATGTTCCCATGCTGATTTTCTTTTGTGGGAGTTATTCTTGTGAAGTGGTTCCACAGGTTCTTATGGTTTTTCCATGTTGTGGTCTTCATGGTATTATGAAGTTGTTTCTTTCATTGTCATGTCTCAGACTCTAGTTGCTTCATGTTCTTCAACCTATTCAATAGGTAGTTTTTGGATCTAGATTATGCTGAGTCTTCGTCAAATGTTACGTCTCTGCTGATGTTGATCTTCTTCAATATTGGGAAGTATATTCGGTAGGCCTTTGAAGTGTCATTGTATTCTACAAATATTCCCTTCCTTCCTGAAGGATCGAGCTTGGTCCTCTTTTCCTTTGGGATGTGTATGTACACTGGGAAGCCAAATATTATGAGATGGCTGACTTCTAGTTTCTCTCCTGAAAAAGCCTCTTCAAGAGTCATGTTGTCAAGTACTCATTGAGGAGTACTGTTATGTACATACACTGTTGTCCTTGATGCTTCTGACCATAAGTGCATCGAGAGATCATGGTCATGTAGCGTTTCTTTTTCTAGTTCCACTATTGTTTTGTTCTTTCATTTTTCAACACCATTTTTTTTAGTATTGTAGGGAGTGCTCAACTCCCTCTTAATCCTGGATTCTCTGCAAAGTTCATTGAATTATTTTGAGGTAGATTCTCTACCATTATCTAACCGCAGAATCTTGATCTTCCTTTCAACGTGATTTTCGACCAAGGATTTGAATTCCTTGAACTTGTTGAATACTTCATTTTTCCCTTTCAAGAAATATATCCAAGTCTTACAAGAGAGATCATCAATAAAGGAAACATAATAAATATACCCACTTAATGAGCTAGATGACATGGGACTGCAGACATCTAAGTGGAATATCTCCAATATTCCTTTTGCTTTTCTTTCATTGCTTGGAAATTTCTTGTTTACATTATTTCCTTGCACACATCCCTTCCAAATGCCTTCATGTTTTGTCTGGATTTCTAGAAGTCCCGAAACCACATTTCTTGCAATAGGTAGTTCTCTATAGTACACATGTGAAATCCTTCTATGTCATAGTTCACTTGATTCTATGGAGTCATGAACCAATGCTTGTTCAGGTTGTCCCTTCAACTTGTACAATTCCCCCTCTTGCTCTCCAATTACAGATGCATCATCAATTGTCTTTCCTTTTGGCCACATTAATACTTGTCCATCAACAAATGCAACTCCTATTTCCTTTGTATCTAGTGCAGATATGGAGAAAAGATTCTTCTTCAATACTAGAACATATAACACATCTTTCATCTTCAAAGATTTCCCAGAATCTAGATTGTAGGAAGCTTCTCCACTTCCTTTTATGTGGTATTGATAACCATCCCTAAGTCTCACCTTGTGAGGTGACTCATGCTCAGATAGATTGATGAATGATTCTTTATATCCCATAATATGTTTGGATTCCCTACTATCTACAAGCCAATCATTGCTTCCATGTGAGATAATGTATGTGAGTGTTGAGATTAGGACATATTCTTCATCAATTAAAGAATCAATTCTTTCTTCTCTGAATATTTATGTTGTTCGTTCATCATATTCAGTGGTGTGAGCATGTTGTATTTTCTTGTTTGAATTCTTGGTGGAGGAGCATTTGTTTCTGTGACAATCTGTAGAGTAGTGTCCCATCTCATTACAGGTGTAGAATCTAATACTAGAAGGATATATTCTAAAATTATTTTGTCTTTTGTGATTAGGGTCCTCCCTTTTATTGTGATGATGGTTCTCCTTCTTTCTATGATTTCTTCTAGTGTGATCTATGAGAGCTTGATCTTTAGTTTCCCCAATATTCTCTTCTCATGTTATGAGTTGAGCTTCTTCTTCTGTGCATTCTTCCTAGAGTCTGTTGAAAGTGATCAACTTCCTTCTGGCACATATTCCTTGAATGAATGAACCCCCTGATCTTGGGAGACCATTCAAGGTGGTCATAAAAATCTCTCCTTCTTCTACATTCTCTTCGACTGCTTCAAGTTGTTCTTTGATTTGAGCAACCCTTGTGAAGTAGGATTGCACAATATATAAGTTTTGTATCTTCACATTCTTCAGTTGGATCCTCAATGTCATCTTCTGGTTGATGTTCTTTCCTTCGAACAGCTTCATCAAAGAATCGAACACTTCCTTAGGTGTCTTCAATAATGACACATGGGGGATGAGATGATCCTTAATAGAATCTACAATGATTGTCTTGGCCTTAACCAATTTCTTCTTATGGATAGCCTTAGCATCATTTTGCTATTGTTTTGGAACTTCCTTACAGGCATACTGATCCAAATCATTTTCTTCAAGGATGAGGGATATCATATACTTCTCTCCTCAGAATTTGTCAACTTCCCCAAGCTTATCCTCAAGATGGGTGT
Source organism: Pseudotsuga menziesii (assembly GCA_001517045.1). Classification (NCBI taxonomy): domain Eukaryota; kingdom Viridiplantae; phylum Streptophyta; class Pinopsida; order Pinales; family Pinaceae; genus Pseudotsuga; species Pseudotsuga menziesii. The sequence continues at coordinate 128,117 of LPNX010718786.1, read as the reverse complement.
GATGAGTCATTTTGAAATGAGAACCTCAAATGGAAATAACAAAGATTTATATCTTACCAATTTGAGGTGTATAACTTGGTTTTGGAGTTGTCTTACCTAGGGTTTGTTAGAGAAAACCTAACTTTCCAAACTTGAAATTTTGGAATTATGTATGGATAGAAAGATGTGCCTCCTTGAGGCGAGTTTCTTATTAAGGTCCTTTTATAAAAAATGTGGTGGGAAGCCTCTAAAACTTGATGCCTTAGTTTCTTCCCAAAGTGTCCCATGGTAAAAAGTTGAAACTTCTCCAAATATGATTATGCTTCCACCAAAAGATGCACCCTCCTAGGGTGAGTTATCCTAGCCCTATTTTCTTGATGATCTGTGGAGAGAAGAACTTGAACTAGGAATCCCTAGTTTTTGCTACTGCAAAGTGCATTCTTTCAGAGAGGCTTTGATACCATGCTATTTTTTCTAATCTAATTCAAATTGATTAGGATATTTATCTAAAAGAATAACAAGCACAACAAGATACATAAGATGCACAAGACACAAATATTTTCCTCGGGAAAACCATAAAGGATAAAACCCTACAAACTTCCTCATAATTGTTCTATCACCAATACAATATCACAAGATTGTAAAAACCAAGAATAAGATGTTTTCCACAACTCTCTCTCTTTCTCCTTGTCCTCTCTCTCACCTCATGCGAACTTGTGAGTGAGTAAGTGTGTGTCTAAATGAGGGAGGGCACCTGCCTATTTATACGCATGAAGTGATTGACCTAAAAATTGAATGAGCTGACCTCTTAACCTCATAGGTCCAACTTCACCTAGGGAGACTCAAAAATACATTTTGTTATATTCATCTCTGGGACTACTACCCTGACTTACAACATAAGGTTTACCTAAATGACCATACATAATAATAACATCTCGACTCGAGGGAAAACATGTCCGGTTGGGCTACAACAATATACAATGATAATATACAACATAATATCTTTGTACTAGTAAGTCAAATAATATGAAACTTGGGTTGTACATGCCATTACCTGTATGAAGCAGACCTTGAGAAACTATCTCTATGGATTTTGTTAGAGGTTGGTCATTGTCTAGGAGAGATCATGAATTTTTGTTTATGGTTGTGGATCAGTTCAATAATATGGGTGTGTTTATCCCTTGTAAGAAGGTCATCACATGCCATGAAGCAATGAAATTATTCTTTGCAGATGTATGGATACATTTTGGTTTGATAAGTTCAACAATGTATGATCGAGTGTCTAGATTTATGGGCCAGTTTTGGATAACAATGTGGGACGATGGATACAAAGTTCAAGCAATCCATTGCTTTTTATCTTCAAACCTATTGGAAGATAGAAGTTTTAACAAAACTTGGATCCAATTATTGTGAGGATATAACAATAAGCATCCAAAGACATGGAATGCAAAAGTTGTTTATATTCAACACTCTTATAACAAGGAAGCTCATTCTTCCACCCATACATTCGACTTTGAGACTTGTTTTGGTTGTTTTCCACCCTCACATTTTGATATTGTTTATGAATAGCAGAAGGAAGACATACAGGGAATGCAAGTGGAGACAAATAAATTAGACAGGTTCAGAGAAAAGATGAGGCAAGTTCATTTGAAAGTGCAAGAGCAGCTTAAGAAGAGTCAATAAAAGTATAAGCTCATAAATTATCAGCACAAAACAAATAAAAAATTTCATGTTAAGCACACAATGTGGCTTTATATGAGCAAAATAACGAACACAAGGGACAGCCATGAAGTTGAAGCCTCTATGATATGGGCCTCTTGAGATCACAAAGACAGTCAGAGATAATGCTTTTAAATTCAACCTGCCTCATTATATGAAATGTATTCAATGATCTATCTGGAGAACTTGAGATTGTTTGAACAATCTTTGTTGGATGGGGAAGAGGAAGAACAATTAAAATGGAAGAATTTTCAACAAATGCATTTGAAGAATTGGAGGACATCATTTTTTAGAAGAAGACCCGGGTGACTCAAAGAGGACAATAAGAAATGTAGTAAATTGGCCTCAAACGACAAAACCCATTGAAAGCTCAGTGTTACGAGAGAAACCAAATTGTGAACAAGTTTCTTCATCTTTCCTTAAAATATATTTGGTACCAAAAGCCTATCATTGGGGAGAGGTGGTCCAAATTGATCCTTGAAGAATCAAAATTCATTTTTTTATTTCTTTCATTGATTTTGTGCTTAATAACCATTGATTTTTCATGCTTTAAACCTATGTTAGAAGCCTTGTGGAAAGATGGTTTGTTTTCATAATTTGGTTGTGTTGTAGGTTAATAGCCTTAAAGCTTTCATCAAAACTTGGAAAAACCTTGTTTTCATGCCTGAGAGAGGAAAAATAATGAAAAATTATAAGCATGCAAAGGTATGAAAAACCTTGTTTTCATGCCTTAGAGAGGAAAAATAATGAAAATTTATAAGCATGCAAAGGTATGAAGGAATAAGGCACCTCTACTTTGTGCTCTATGTGAAGATAAAGGAAAAATGGGCTTGGAAAAACTAAGGAAAAAAAGGTTATCTATAGGTCTATGTGCAGAGCCTTGGAACATGCATATATACATGTCATCCAAATGTATGTCTATGCAGAGGTATTGAGCTGGAAACACGACCAAAAGCACATGACACTAGGGGCAAGGCTTAGGATGGAGTGATAAATACCTCACCCTCTTCCCATGGCATAAGAATTAAGGCACAATGAAAATAAAAGGTCAAAATCAAAGGGATTCTAACTCAGCACTTCGCATTCCACACCAAAAGGGAAGAAGGAATCAGAGACATGCTTGCCTCTGCATACATACTCCTGCACGTTAGAAGAAACAAGCACCCTAATACTAGAAGGTCGCTATCTAGGTAGCAAGGAACATGGCACCGAGAGCACTAACATGTGGCTCCTTCAACCAATCACAAAGTGCCATGTGGCAGACCAAGCAAAACAAAAAAAATCTAATTCGACAAGTCTACACCTTGGGGCACTAAATTGTTTCTTAAGTAAATAATTGAGGAGTCCATTGGTCTTCCACATACCCTTGATCAACAAGTATAAAAGGGATGGTGCAAATGGAATAAGGGTTTGACTAATAGGAAAAGGAGGTTGGAATGGAGGTTTTCCTAGTAACAGAGGAGATAAAAAAATAACCACTGGTAAGGAGGTTTATGCTAGAATTGCATGGTGTACAGAAATTGGAGAGGTCCACTTGGACAAGGCCTATTGGCTGGCTCATGGAAGAGATCTAATTGTAGTGAATGCATTTGTCACTATGAAATGTATTTCTCGTGTTTGATGGCCAAAGAATCTTGTAGACACTTGTTGGCCCGATTTTCTGAATCTAGGCCAATAAGGAGGTTTTGTCCACATAATCAGCTTAAAACAGCGTCCGGTATGTTTGGATTAACAAAACCTCGCAGGTTATGGTCCTGCTACCAGCTAGTTTGTCTCTTAGGGAGAACTTAAAACCAGCAAAATATAACCTATTCTAATATTTATCCTACGTAAATACCTAAAATATCCTAAGGTTGCTTTCTTAAGGAAAGACTTCGATTTTTGGGAATTTTTC